>JAQFYE010007098.1:0-10161 GCA_034694305.1 Protaphorura glebata
AATTGCGGTACCTGATTTGGAATACGATTTTGGTTTTTCTACCCTACAGCTCGCGGTTTTGGTCGACCGGGCCTTAAATACAGGGTATTCCCGAGAAAGAGACCAATTGTTTGTTCGTTTTTCGCTGGGATACAAGACGATAGAGAAAAGACGAGGTACCTAACGGTGACCTTTGGAGGTCACCAATTCCTCAAGGCATTCATAGGTACATGTGATATAGTTTGGTTTTATCATTCGAGACATATACAAGACAAGAGAACAAAGTTAAAACGGTTCGGACGAAAATTAGTCTGGGTTTTGCCAATTGCTTGTATCCATCGAATTGTGTAAGACGAGAAGGATTTGAGTCATTTATATAGATAGATAAAGACATTTTTAATTTCGCCAGTTTTTTCAGAATAAGCTGTTGTAAACAAGAGGGCCATGTTTGATAACAAATCGCACATAATTTCCCACTGAGTTTTCACAAGGGAATTCCAATTTCCTGGCAACTTAGATTGAAATTGAAATCAAACATATCGAACTGACTCTCTACCCTGTGTTCTTTATGGAAATGATATAATTACAGACTGGTTCGTATAGCATATTATTAGGCAATGTATATTACTGAGAGTTTAAATCTACTTCCTTCTCACCTCCCACATCGGCACCTTTGTGTCCTTTAACTCCTCTGGAGTGAATTATTGCCAGCGAAATATTCTACTTTATTATGCATTGCATTCCTTTGGATCCTCATAACCCACCTGTCACACCCTTATATTTTGCAGGGTGAGCCCAATTCATTCCCTCGTCTCATCACCCATTCTTCACACTTTGCCCTGTTAATATCTATTCTACCCTGGAAGTCTCCATTCTATGTAATACAATTTTCCAACATCATTAGGTACGGAGCAGCGACGTAGCGGTGTGAGGCAGGTAGGTTAAAGGAGAGAAAAAGTAGTCACACACATCATTGTCAATTAAATCAAATTTATTTTCTCTAAATGTCATATTTTGCGATATTTATTACACATTTTCGAATTTTATATTCCACTTGACTTCTTTTCTTCCGCGTCTTGAAGACAAGTTTTCAGCACATGCCTGAAATTCAATTCACAATTTTTTTTTCAAAGTAATTGACGACTCTCCGCCGTCAACCACTTTGTCCTCACACTCAGAGAAAGGTGCAAGGAATAACATAAACAATTCTAGATACAAGGTATGGAATTTGTCTAAACTTGTATATCGCTCTGGTCGACCGAACCTACCAGTTTAGTAACAAACCGAGCCCATAAAATCTCAGCTCACATACTCATTTTTAAAAGCCATGTTAACAACTTCCAAACGAGGCATCGGTGATTTGTAACTTTCCGGTGTGTATCAAATGGCCTAATTGAATCTGATTCCATACATGTAATTCCAAAAGGAATTTTAGAGGTTACAAAGTTAAGTCTTAGTATTCATTGACCTCTTCGTATTGATTTTGCGCTTCTTCAAGCCTAAATTGATATCAGCTTGTAGAGTGGAACTTTGAAATTCTCCCGGAAAATAACGGCTTGATTGTACGGCTGTATTGTTGTGGTCTTATTTCGGTGTCTGAGTGCCCCCTAAGATGAGTAGTCGATGACATAACTTGATTTTTAGTGAATAACGCTTACCCATAACCCAAGTATGTAACCAGGATACTTAAGATGTATTCTGGTATGTAACATAAACCCAAGTATTAAGTGTTAGTTGATAATCTGGGCTCCCGAGAATATTTGTCATTTTAAACAACTGTTTCACTTTGCCCCTTACACTGATGCGATGAGCTGTAACTCATAAATATCCGACCTGTATATCTATCCCACTTTACGCCACATGGGCAGAAAACACCCGGGTAATTGTTGGTCCTCGTGCAGTTTTTCAGAACACGGATATTGGGATTTAGAACGAGACGACTATCGTAGACCTAACTAGTCTAGCGCTCTAGAGTAGTAGGATTACGAAATTCGGACCGGACAGTGATTGGACGCCGATAGCTTCGCAGAACAACTGCCGACACTCACTACATTGCGCTGCGCGCTGTTCTTTGCGAATGGTTCAACAAGACTTATCCTCATTGCTCAATGCATTGCACCATCGAAATAGAATTGGGACGAACGTATCCGTTAACTTTATTTGATATAGTTCAATCTAAAAGCATCTGAGAAACAACTACAGTTTTAAACGGGAATGAGTATGAGATAATACAAATAAGACTTGTGAGATACTTTAAAAAATATGTGATGCACGCTGTTCACGTACAGATTGTAAAATAAACGTGAATGAATGAGAACTCGCTCTGCGATAAAATGTAAGATTCTAAGAAATCGAGGATGAGAAGCAATATTTTTTGAAATGCAAGTCAGTTTTGTGTCTTTGATGGAAGATGTTGTGGAAATGGAACAGAGTTAGTGATGCAAGAAGATAAGGGTGAACCGTATTAATGGGGCAGTGCCGAACATATGCATGTACTCTCATTGCTACTCCCATTAATGACAATGTAATCTTCTTCTGGGCCCTTCGTCATAATAATCGGGACGAGGAGACAGGTGGTTTTGTTTTAGTTTTGCTGTCCATTATGCACACACCTCCTTATCTCATGACATGACTTGAAATTATTGCGATTCAAAACGCGAAGACATCAAAAAGTGAGGAAATAAATATGGCATGTGAAAATGGAGAGAGAACCAATTCAATATTATCCAAAGAACTTCATCTCTAAACTCTTGAAGTGAGTTTAGTTTATTCATTGTCGTCCAATTCAAATGGTATATACCTATGCAGATTAAATTGTACGTCAGCTTTTCATTGAGTCAACGAAACGAAAATTGCCGCTTGTGATCAGCATTAAACATATCAGTCTTCATTTGTTACGTACGGGGTCATTTTGGTACGATACAATGGAATTTAGATTTGGATACGTATTTATTTGACCCATTGATTCCATAGCTCACCCAACAAAGCAAGGCCCCCGTTTATGAGTTTTTTCAAATTGTCTCACGCGTACTCCTATTGTTTTTAATTCAACGATCCTAGACACTATCTCGAAACTAGCTTAGCTAATACGTCAACCAACTCTAAAGCCTCAGAAAATGTGAAAGCTCTGAAGAACATTTCCCGGTACTGAGTATTTATACCAAACTTATAGGGAGTTACTAATCGTAAGTGCAATTACTTTCAGCATCGATCAGCAGAAATAAGGCACGTTAACATAAATAGTCTGTATGTATTTATAATATGTATGTATGATCTGAACAATCCTAAAATTTGCCAAGTTGCAATAGAAACATTGTCCGACTACAGCCACCACCCAAAAATTAAGGACAAAACACTAGCACACCCGTTCAAAGTGGACTGTACTGTATTATCATTATTGACTGATTAGTTGAAATATCTAATATCCAATGTTACTGAAATTGGAAACGTATTACACAAACCACCGGCTGTCATCAGAATTCATTTTTAAGTGCTTATAAACTATCACATTACCCTTTAAAATTATTTTGCCACCATTTAATTTTATCCGACTTTTAATATTTATTTACACTTAAAATGACAAACATAAATTACACTAAAGTCATCACTTCATTCTTTACAGTAAACCTTTATCTATTTTCTGTGATATGTGATGTCTACAAATCTGATGCGATGATTGCCCGAGAGATGTCCAGTGGTGCTCTTCCCTGCAATTAAGGGTGCCTTCGATAGGCTAAATTTAAAGCATTCATATCATGAGTGTCAATGGATGTGTGAAAAGATTGACTCCACTCCTGAGCCCTACACAAGAATGTTCTCTAGTCATTTTGCTTGGGAGCTGACTTGATGAGTAAATCAAAGTCTAAAGTGAATAATAGAGCAGGTTGTTCAATCCAGAAGACCCTTAATCATTATTTACCCTCACTTAGTCATGTACACACACATGAGAGGACTGTACAGTCTATTGCTATGCTCTGCTGAGCACAACAATTCACACAAACCAAAGTAAACGATGCGGAAAAGAGTGTAGTCAATCTAGATTTTATCGAAAGAGCCAATTTCATGCACGAACTCTCTCCTCTTTCTTTAAAAACCAAGTCAAATAGAGGCTGGTCCGACAAACTACTAAAACTAATGAAGAAAAAACAACAAAAACTTCATAATATCTCATCTTTTTATGTCTGTGCTGTGTGGACCTACTACCTCCTCCTTTCCTCGAACTCAACCTACCGGATTTCAAAAGAGAACTCCCAACCGGACATATTATTGTTCTTCGCACTACTAAAATCATGAAATGAGGCTCAAAAATCAATGGAAAAACGATTAAAGTCATAATATTATTTGCTCGAAGAAAGGTGAAAGCTTGAGGGGTGGAGTCAAGCACGAACAATTTAAAATGTATGGACTTGAATTTTATATACACATGTTGGATTTGAAAGGATGGATGGAATGCCTGAGACCCAACCTACAAAGTACGGATCTGACCGGAATAAGAATGTGTCAGCATAGTTAGCAGGGGTATTAATATGAGGTGGGTACAGAATTCTGGATTGAAGGGTGACACCCCATTACCATTAAAATTGGTCTCAAAATCGGATAAACTCTCCACATGAATTCGAAAGTGTTACTTACATTTATTGTATCTCTAAAATCTCGAGCCCCTCTCGGATCGGATGTTTGGCACAAACGCTTTTGAAGGAATTCTTTCAGACGAAGGCAGTGCGATTTCTTAGAACATGAATACGAGAGATAATTCAAGTTGGTTCTTAGTAGTAGCTCTTATTTTATTATGATTAGAACTCAGACCTCAGCGAATATGCAAAAGAATCACAACAAAGTAAATTGAATCTTGAATGGTGTTCCTCCGAAAGTCATATGTTAGTAAGTTAGGTTGGATGACAAAAGGGGCACGACGACGTCAATTGTGCAGTGGATTGCTTTTGCACAATGGGATTAATTGCATTTTAAACGTCTCTCTTCATATATCATGTGGATGTTGGGATGGAAGGACCACATCAGGGATTTTTGGGAACATGCAGAGTGAAATGAATAAATAATGATTTGATAGACATATTGTTGGAATCTTGTCTTCCATCCAAGACAGGGTTATGGTCGTGTAGTACTGCAGTGCATTATTATAATATCGTAGTTATTTTTTCCCGTAGTAAGGTCGGTCGCGTGATTCGAATACAATTTGCAGGACGAGTCCATATGGCTCAGCTGGAGATGAGCACCACCTTTGACCTCGGCTCAAAAACGTGATCCTCATTCGGTCTCACATATATTTGATACGACTTCGTTCATTCTTAAACGTACACTGTAGTTCATGCATAACGCAATAAGAATTCATAGATCTCAAAAGAAAGTTAATTCCGAATCTGCTATGTCCAGATCTCAGAAGGAAGAACATTTAGCCACTGTCCAAGTTAAATCCACCACTTTTCGTGCCTTTCATTATGGAAACTGCATTCACGACAAATCTGGTCAAAACTACTCGAGTCGTAGATTAGAATTTTTTGACACGACAATGTAAAATTTTTGAAGCAAAACTTTGTCTCAACGTGGGTAAGAGCAGTGCATATAGTGGACAGTCCTTTCGTTGCATTGGATTTAGTCGTCTTTTTTCCTCTTCTGATGTCTTTTGTTCTGTCAATCAATCCCAATGCCCGTAGTCCCCAATTGGACGAAGGAGATGAAGAAAAAAAGTTTAACTTTTTCATGACAATCCATTGTTTCGCCTTAGTTATGGTTTTCCTGCCTGCCGTTCTTTTGAAGAATAGAATAGAAGTTGAAAGAATACGGGTCAAATTGAGAACAAATATAGAAATTAATTTCATCCATGCATCTATCCCTTGAAGGGCCGGCCGCTAGTGCGCCACATGCCAAACCACGACCGGCTGTCTTGTGTATTCTTTCAAAACCAATTCATATGTTGGATTTCATTTCCCCAATGGGATTAATTAAAGCCTCCCATTGTAATCTATCTGTCCGCACGTGTTAATTTAATTCTTGAAGTCTTTTTTTCCTTACATGATCTGCTGTCGTCCACCGATACTTACTTATTATAATGATCATTAGAGAAATCTTTCTTACCCGTAAAGCGAGCGCCGCGGTTTGGCTTTCCGGCTAATGTATGGATATGTATCCATTATTATTATTACGTGGCTCATATTCCATTCCCTCATTCTTTTTTTTTTGACAGTGACAGCCAGCTCACATTTAATTTTAACCGACAAGACAAGAGGATGAGCACACATATTACAAGAAGAGAGTGAGTTGAGTATAAGTATTCAATCAATTCTCAGGCCCCATGTATTTTCCATTGTTTATTATTAGCTACTTGACGCATCACTCTGAGACATCATATATGTAGTAGGTGCATTGTACAAAAATTAGTTATCGAAAGACCAGAGATCTTTCATCATCATCTCCGCCGTTGTTCTTTTACTTCGTGTCATTTTATGAAGGCTGCCTCTGCCATAGGCATATGCAATAATGCTCCACAATGTGGGAGAACCTTTTGCTCCTTTTTTTTGCAACTTTAGCATTTCACATTAAATTTGTCTGAACATAAGCGGAGCCTCAAGTGATTCTATTATAATTAAACTCAAAGCCAAAGCTGGAAAATATTATAGTTCTTTCCTTGGTCCACTAATATAAGAAGAGACATGGTTCAGGTGGGACTGGACCTTATACGTTTCCATATATTGTTCAATATGCATGAGCTGCATGAAATTTGCACATCCATCAGGAGCGGAGTTTTAAAGGTCGTTGCTCGCTCAGAAGTTGAACAAAAAGATCAGGGAACAAATAGGAGAGCTAAATTTGGACCATAATGGTCCCTCACCTGAGCTTCTGAGAAAGATTTTGTACTTGCCTTGTACAAAAACTTAATTCGTACCTGATTTTTTTATGATATTATGATCTGTAACATGAACTACTGAATGCGGTAAGAATTTGATCCATAATATTCAAAAGATAGAACGTTTATCTAATAATCCATGGGATAGGTATGCAGTCGTTACAGTGATCTTCTGATGAGTAAATAGGGGTCCCTACGTATTCGATACAACCGGGTCTTACGTATCCTGAAGTACAGTTTACCATGTCTTTCAATTAGAGGTTTTAGAGGTCAATCTAATTTAAGAATAATAATTTAAGGGGTTCGTTCTAATTCGATAATTACGATAAAATCATTTACCGTTAAAATTCATGTGATACCTGCATTGGAGCACCCAAATAATGTCTCCTTACATTTATTTAACCAAAAAGGAATGAAAATTGGGAGCTTCACCTGTAATTGCGTGTACTCCATTTCTTTACAGTCCCGGTAGTCATTTCCCCGCTTACTTACACAGCGTTAACAACCTACCCTCGTCAATCCAATAAAATTATATGACCTGCCTCTAGGTAATAGAATTTGTGTGAATTCATAACGCCCATCAAAGTACCACTTTATGTGCTCCTCTGGCGACTCAAACTTATTCAAATTCCTCATCTATTTAAATTCTATTAACTAATTCATGAATCAGTAAGGTAATAAATTATCATTTACCTGCGTATACAAATTCAGTACGGGCGTATATCATAAACATAGCGAGATCAAATACTGCGATTATGTGGTGTATGGAAAATTAATTCGATCAATTCCATATTGAGAGACCTGACCTGACGGGATAGAATAAAATGAGAGTTGAGCATTTAATCGTGTGATCGAAGTGGACAGGACAGGAGTAGCAATAGCAAGTGAGTTGGGTTCACTCGAGTGAACGATTTGAAAGAACAAGAATTGAGAGCTTGAAAGCAGAGCAAGAGTTGAGTTTTTATCTTGCAGACAACCCTCTGAAATGAAATATAGTCGAATGGGGCGGAGAGTGCTTTGTTCCCTTCCTTGTCGACATGACAATTTGAACTGAATTTGTAACGAATGAGCTGTTGAGGCGATATTGATCCAGATCTTTCATTCAACCGCCCTATAGGGGAAGGGCGGAGTCAATTCATCTTCATCACGGCGCCAGCCAAAAAAAACATCTCGAGCAAAATTCATAGACTCCTTCCTTTTGTTCGACAAATATCCACTATTGCCACTATACTAGAAGGAACTACTCGTTTCCTTTTATACGTGCGCATATGGCTTTTAATATGTTGAAATCATCAAATCGATCAGAAAGGGTATTGAACCTCTAATTCTTCATGTCCTGAATATCGCTGTTTTATTTATTGCACATTTACACGTACACATGATATCAATATCTAATTCAGTATACGGCATGATTTGGCCCTGATACTGAACTGGATTTTCAGGCCTATACAATTCTTATGGAAGAAAAATATTTTTTCCCTTAAGAAGAGGAGTAACTCGGTCGTGGACTCGAGTGCAACATTTTTTTGCATGCTGACATGTTCTACGTAGGTGTTAAGAAAAATTCAGTAAATAATGCAAAAGTGTGCACCTGCCATTTCATGCACATTTAGTAGGCTCACAGTTGAAGGAATGCATCAAAATCAAATATCGTAACAACCAGCACTTTTACTGACTTGTCATACAAGGCACTTGTACATAGCAATATACCAGTTTAACGGGATGATTTTTGACTGACTCACATTGAGTGACCAGTACTCAGTATTTTTTGGTGTTTTGACTGCATGCTGATCAAGAGAGATTTGATGTAGATTCTGTATTTTATTTATGTAATGTCCAGGGTTCTGGTCAGCAATAATGGGCATTAGGAATTGCTTGACAGAATATAAAAGTGAGAGTGCCGACGACAGAGGACAAGTCAAGTATTTACAAGGAAATCGCTTTACATGTAAAACTCAGATCGGAATAAAACACTTTCTATGAGTAAAAATTTCATTTCTCAGAAAATCGGTCACATGTACTTTCAGTCGGGCCTCTGCTGCAACCTTCCGGGTTGGGTTTTCAGTCGGTCTGTTTTCTTTATGGAAGGTTATTTTCCTTGCCGGTGGTGTCTAAGGTACCAGTAAAATACTGCAGTAATACTGTAAAAGTCTTAATGCTATTGTAAGGAGAACTTGAGTGATTTCAAGACTTTGTTAAGAGTGTCAGATGTGTTTGACGTGAGTGGCTGACAACATGGAAAGAAAAATATGGAAGAGTGGATTTGTACTGTACTCGATGGAATGGTCCGACATTTTTTTATCCGGGTGGATAGAGAAAAGCTTAATAGGATTGAAAGTGATGTGATGTGCACTGCACGATTTAATTTTTATCAAACCTGGAAAAACTACTTTTTTGACTTAGAAATGTGGCTAAATAAGTGAACCTGATGATATCTGACTTTTGTGTCAGGCAGAACGAAGAGAATTGCAGATTGTGATTCGTTGGGGTTGCACGACATGCAAATTTACGTAATTTTCCTTTGTGATAACAATTAGAATTTGAGATGAAAAAAGTACATCACAAAAATCCCAACATAATGCACTCCACGTTTTTCTTGCTCATAGTTTGCGTCAAAGTATTCCTAATGAAAATAAGGAATTTTGTTAATTAGTTTTCTAGAATGACTTGTTCACTAAATTTACCACGAAATCCATACTTCATTATTTCAGCTTAGGTCAGCAATTGTTGCACGTCTCAAACAGTGCAGTCCAATCTGAACTTGTAACTTGTAAGAATATGCCTTGTGGCACAACCAAACAAGTTTTTACACACTGTCAATTCGTGTTAGAACTTTGAAAAGTTGTTTAAATGGTCGTATTATTGCTTTTTCGAACAAACAAATTCGGCGCCAAGCGTTCTGCCATTCCACCTCGCTCTGAAAAAAACATTAATGGTATCATGCCTCGAGACAGATTTAAATTTTAAATACCGGTGCATGACTAGTCTACAAAACAGAAAACTTGAACCGTTACAAAAATCAATTTGAGAGGTTGTAATGTTAGAATAAACTGTTTTTAGGATTTCAGAAACATTGGCCTTTATTCAACAGAAGTTAATCATATCTAAACTTATGTTTAACTGAGTCTGCTTGAATCTGAAACTGAATTTTCATTCTTTAATTCAATTAGATGTGCTCATTATGTACAACTAGAAATTCGCCATGTGGGTAAATGAACTGTTTGTTATTTTTGGAATTATTTCAACTTTGGGTATCTACTTCTCAGATTGCCACAAGTTGTCAAACTTGGAAGCGTATTGGAGGTCAGAATTGTGTGTGG
>JAQFYE010007099.1:0-10161 GCA_034694305.1 Protaphorura glebata
GTTGATTTATATATGCGCGACTGCTGGCCAGGTTTAAATTGCCAAGTACCCCTAGTAGTAGTCCGATCTTGTTGTCCAACGAACTTGACTGGAGCCATGGCCCAAGAATCATGCACGACAAGTTTGAAGTGGATCAGAGGAGAAATGCAGCGGCTGGAGTATCCACACACACACAGACACACACACACGGACACCATGGACCATTGTATAGCTCAGTCGTTCCGCCTTTTGCAATAAATAGTTTCTTGTCGTAGAATCCATATTACTTCCGAGTATGTTCATTAAGATACCACTGCTTGCTGAGCAGTATTAAATAGTGGAGTGCCGCTAGTAGTAGTTTGATTTTGCTGGTTAACGAACTTGACTGGATCTATGACCCACGGGTCATGCATTCATGCGCATACCAAGTTTGAAGTGGTTCAGAGAAGAATTGCGGCAGCCAGAGTGCTGACAGACAGACGGAAATACATATGTTGTAGCCCATGTGTACATCCAGTCCAAGTATACCCAGACCAGCCCGTCTGTACCTAGGCCGGCCTGTATGTACTTAGACTGACCTGTATGTACTTCGACTTGGCCTGTATGTAGTTCAGTGCTGTCCAGTGTCCAGTCTAACCGGAGGAACAAACCACGGAGGATACACCGAGGTCTTTGGTACATTCGGAGTGCTCTATCTGACCTCTCAAAAATAAATTTGCGTTTTTTACTCTCTCGAAACTATGCGGTTACTAGGGCGTTTTAACCCAGGATTTGCATGCATGGAGAATTAAGATTGGGGCAAAACTGCCAATTTTATGGGACATTGTATTACATTTTGCCCCAGACTGAAAAAAAGTTGTTATTTTTTTTGTAAACAGTTATCGAGCACTCCGTATCAACCAAAGACCTCGGTGTATCCTCCGTGGAACAAACATTTACTTACTCTTGCCAACACCCATACATATTTTTGAAATGGACAACATGGCAGAAAGATATCTTGAACAACTACAAGAAACAGAGGGCAGAAAATCAAGTAATACCGTCGTTTTGTATCGTGAAAACCGCGACAAAATTTTGAACCGGCTAATTTGGCTTATGGACAAAAACAGACTCACAGTATCAACAAGGAACAATGTGCAAACAAAGGGTGAAGTCGTACTCACTACAATGTAAATTTGATTTGATACGTGATGATTATTCCACTTCTTGGTTCACTGACTGTTAATAAAAAATAATATTTCGCTGTTACACTCACCATCTCGTCATTTCTCATCTTCTTTTAAGTCTTTAAAGTTAGATATACATTTTCAGCCCATGTGTACTCGCCCCGCCCGAGTACATGCGGACTAGTACGGAGACAGCTGGGCTAGTCTAAGTACATACAGGCCAGTCTAAGTACATACAGGCCGACCTAGGTACAGACGGGCTGGTCCGAGTACATACGGGCTGGTCTGGGTATACTTGGACTGGATACACACACGGGCCACAACACATACACAGTACCAAGATGATAATGACAATCTAACTATGTTACGATCTGCACAATGAACAATAACTAGTGGGGACACAAATCTCTCAGGCATGTCAGATTGCATTCGCTCCGTGTATATTGTATATTCATGAAAAGAAATCTCCTTGAATATGCACTGTCGTATATTTGTATGGTCAAACTCTGCAGAACCAGTTGTAATAAATAAACCGATAATAATTAATTGTAATTGTGGTCAATTATATTTGAGATTGTACTCCAGGAATCATAATCATAATTAAGTACAATCAGGGATTTATTTATTATTTTTATTTACTTACTTGAACAGCATCCTCGTGAGAGGTCATTCCAATCAGCTCATTTAGTGGATGACACAACTTATCAATATAACGATCTAAAACTTCGCACAAAACAATTTCACCACAGCATTCCCATGTCTTTCCTGAAAATGTTGAGCCATGGATTGATAATTTCTGGGCAAGTCGATTTTTCCTTAAAATATAACCCAGAACAAAATTATGAGGAATCACTAAGTTCATATATTGTACATGCATGCCTCAGAACGTTCAAGCAAGACGAGCCAATGTCATTGTGAAGTTATTCTCTCGAAATTCTGAAGTTTTCATGGATTTTCAGCAGATGACCAAAAGAAAACCGCAATAAAACGATAAAAATGTATTTCTATTCGCGCTGGGCGCAAGTACGTTTCGTGACTGAGCTGTTAAGGACTAGGTATACATATCGATAATTACCATTATCTACCACCACGAGGGCGCACCAGGCACAGAACTCATGACAGCACTTGCCGCTAGGTAGGAGAGGAGTTCAGTTTGTAACATTGCCAAGTAGTTATAAATATTGGAGCGAGTTTAGTTACAAAATCACGTGGGTGTGAAAACCGACCCGCTCTTTTTGAAAATAGATCCCTCCTAATGTGACTACCAAAGACAATTGGGTCTTACCGAACCACCAAACATTAGTTCCAATTACTTGATTTCCTGAAGAATTCGGTAGGACCGAAAAAATTCATGATTTTTTTTGTAATACTAGTCTCCCGAAATAAAGTTCACCGATACATTCACAGAACTCAAGAGTTTTTTATTCATAGTCGGATGTATGAATGAATTATTCCAAATTAGATTTTTGCGTACATTGTAATCGAAGCAGTAAATTGGAACGAATAACTGCATTACTAACAAACCATCGATCAATTGTCTCTAAGTCAGATTGTAGAATATCATCTGTCGAAATATTGTAAGTACTAGTTTTGAACTGGAAAGACAACTTTGAGTGAGACAACCATCACACACATGGCTTCATCGTATGATTCCCTGAAAGTACTGCATGTTTTCGTATTAGATTACCACTAAATTCTCATGCCCCGTAATCTTTGAACCTTGTATAACATCAGAATTTATTTCAATAGCCTTCAATTTTGTAATTACAATTACAACCTTTACAGAGACTATAATTAATTACTCATTACTTGCACCAACACAATTTGTAAAAGATACTTTTCACTGGACATCTGACAGAACGGCCATTATCATTTCCTTCTTGTTCAAGAAATTTTTCCCTTCCAATTTGTCCAATCTCTTCCAACGACTGAGAATTCTTACCAAAGTTCAACAAGTCCTCCAATGTTTGATCTCCATTTGAGTCACAGTCAAGGCTCAAACCAAGAAACACTTGGATAGCATCCTCACACATTGTCGGTGTCGATCAAACTGCCAAACATCTTTAAAAATACGAGGTCAAAGGTCAATTCTTGAACACAAAATTTCTGTTCCTTTGCCTTCGGCCATTGGGTGCAGACAAAGTTCATCCAGCAGTATTACCCAAATCCTCACATTTGCCAACTCCAAAATGTCCACTGCTGGATAGAATGGCCCATCCCATGCATTCGGCCAACATTTGCAATGCCATCACTCAATGAATCGCAATCTAAGGCAAATTAAACACAAATTTTGAAATATCTCCTTCATGATTTTGAATTAATTATATGCGAATGAACTAACCTGAGAATTAAATGACTGCCGAGCCTCATGAGCTAAATGAATGGCCCTTCTATCCTTAAAAATGCACTTGAAGGATATGGATGAGGAGAGGGTTCCTGGCTGTATTGTCGTACCCAGAGGACAAGAAATTGACGCGAACTCATAAGTGGGTGACCGCATTGAATATGCACATTGGGTGACGCCCAATGTGCAACCAACAACGGACCCTACAATTCCTTCGCCAAATTGTCCTATACTTCCATAGTCCTCAGTCCGAGGACTACATGATGGGTTTGTCGAATCATTTCTTCATAGATTCCTTCTCTGTAAACAAAAGTTATGCACAAATCCCGGGTTCAAAATTGTCCATTTTGTTTTGAAAATGTTGGAAACAAATTGTTCTGTTTCTGTTTGACTTACTTCTTATTTTCGTCTTTTTGTCCTTTTTTTTGTTCTTGTGAAGGAGTCACAAAAGTTGTGTCGAGAAACCTCCGAAAAAAGTTGATGCAAAGAAAAACGGTCCAACATCAAATAAAAGAGATCTGCGACAGTGAAACAATGAAGTTATTAAAAAACTTGAATTTGGTTATGAGGAGAAATTCGTTTAACGTCCGCGATTCTAAAGGTTGTTATGATAAACGAAGAGTCATGAGTATCGGGTCGAAATGAGATTTTCGAGTCAAATTTTTGTCAAGAAATTGTCGAATAAAAGGAATTATGAACCACAGTCATACATATACACACCAAGTTACGTATGAATCTGCGTTTTTCAATTTGTCAACAAATTCAATTTTTATAATTTCAATTTGGCAACAAATTCAAATTCAAAAATTTTCAACTGGACAGTTTGTTTCCTCACTTACCTATATTGTGTATGTGCTGGCACTGTCTGCGACCCAAATTCTCAAGGGTGACTTCGTGACCTTGACCCGACCAACGCCGTAAGAAATCGAAGGAACTCCTTGTGACCAAGAAGAGAGAATGAGCACAAATTCTTAGATACACTGGTTACTTGACCGATGAACAATAATTCAAGATGAGTGTAGAAACGACGTCACTCTAGAAGTAATCGTTTGGCGTTCAAAGTCTAGCGGACAGATCAAAAAACTAGACACCGAAGGTCCAAATTGGACTGCGACAAAGCGAATAGTAAATTTTAGTAAATGAAATTGAAGAACTAAAAATTTCGAAATGAATTCAAAATTTCTAATCCTGTGAAATATCCAGTCCACGCAAAAGAAAGCCAATTTCAAAGTTCGCCGCTTTTGTGAAGAAAAAAAAAAGAAAAGTCGAAGTCACTCCCACTCTCTGGCTGTGGCTGGGTAGATATGCACCCGCCTTCGACGCGAGCTTCGCACTCCCTTCACTATACAAAAGACAGAACTCCTCACACAGGGATTTCTTTTATTTCCGTGTTTTGAAATGTCACATGTCACATTTACGATTTATTTACGATTCTAATTATAGAATTGAAAATTTCAATTTTTTAGGTGAAAGTATCTCGGAAATTACTTAACATTTCAATGATGTATTGCTTCCTCCCGGCTCAAAAAAAGTAGGGCAACCGAATGCATTTGCCAAAATTTGAAAAAAAACAAGCACTCAGTAATTATTTTTTGGTACATTTTTTAATCAGTTCGTAAAAATAGACCGTGATATTTTTAACAAAATTTAAAAATGGAGGTTGAAGAGTAACGTCCGTTCAATCGTTTGAGCGGAGGGGAATATTTTTGCATTGCCTGATTCCGATTATCCTTTCACCTATAATTTAACACTATGGGCATAGGGGTATGCTAATACATTGCTCTACCCAGTCCTTAAGTGAGATAGTGAATGAGAGTTGATATTTCCCACGATGTATTAAGTCAGGCTGTATAGAAAAAGTGCCTGTACAAGTCCTGAGAGCGCAATCTAGCTAATCACCAGGGTGCCAGAGAGTGTAGCAATAGCCCTGCTGTTGGCACACATACAATCTGACGTGACGAACAAAAATGCAAAAGAAAAATTTGCGGCTACGAGATTTCCGGACTTTTCCTTGGAGTTCGATTTCAAAACTCAATGTCATAAGCGAGATATATAATATGCTCTACTAAATGACTTTTATTAGAATAATCATTTAATAAATTTTTTTACTTGGGGATTTTTGCTTTTTATCTAGTCTCGCAAAATTATTACGGCGCCCCCAAACTTTGGCGCCCTGGTTTTATGCACCAATAGTAGTACCGTAGAAGCTACGGCCCTGGTACTACCAATTACAATTGGAATTTCGTGATCTCTTATTGTACCCATTTGCAAAAACCGTGAAGTCTCGGAATCGAGAAATTAAGTATCGCCTTTGCTTCAAAACTCGCTTTCGCATGTTAATAACAAGAGTAGCACGAACAATGAACCGTATTATAAATAATGTTTGATAAATAGAAGATATTATATCTTCTATTTGATAATATTGACATGCGATATACTTAATATCAACAAACAATTCAATCATCTTGTATCGTTACGTTTGAAGGATTACAAGTTTTACAGTGATCAACGCGGGTGCTTCTAGGTTTAATTTTTTTAATCTATGCCGTCGTCAAAACAACTTGTTTATCTTCCTCTACTAAAAATGTGAATAATAAGCCGAAAACTTAGTTCTTGAATTGAAAACCAAACTCTGCTGGCCCATTTCATAGTGAGTTCCAAGAGGGCCAGAATCAAAAAGATAAAACTTCTGTAATTTTCAAACAACAATAGCATTCCACAAATACAGACACAAATCCCATAAATCAGGAATACTGTAATGATGTTTGAATTCAGGGACAGTGGCTTAGGCTGATTTGAGTGGCGGGTAAGTTTGTCAAAATGCGACTCATCTAATCTCATAGTGAAATGCTCCCATTTATGGAATATTCCTGACTGAATGAGAGCTTTGATTCTAAGAGGAAAATAGTCCTCCTTCAAAATATAATTATAATAACTTATATAAATTGGTCTCGGAAATATGTCCTTTATACCGGTGTAAAATAAACTTTTAGGTTCTGGCATACCTTTCCAATTTGATTTCTGGTAAAATCTATACATGTTTCGTGTAGAGTCTAAGTATGCTGTTCCGTTGCACTCGGACAATAAAACTTGGGGTGCTCTGGGATGTTGGCACGACTTGACCTTACTTTTACAAACACCTTCGGAGCACTCAACTTCCATGTCACACAGGTCGGCCATCTCGGGAAAATGTAACGCTATATTTACCGCAGTTTCTAAGTATGAACTGACACCTAATTCTAAGTATGTGAAAAGGAAGTATATTGTAAATTTATACATTTCTAACACACGCATGACGAGGAATTGAATCCATTCGTTTTTGAACCGATTTGCCCTAAATTCATTTAATAATCCTCGACCATGCAATACTTCCTTTAAAAAGTCATATTTCACAAAAACTTTTTGCCAACCCGGCTGAAGCGAAGTGTGGATCGTGTAGTTTGTTGCTAACAATTCGTCAAATGTATCAATTTTTGTGCTTGGTCTTGGAGCCGTTAGGTCAGCTACTACCAAACCCTTGTAGGCATTTGTCAACACAATCACTACTAGTAAAACTCCTCCAACGGCCATTCTGAAAGTGAGAAATTTTCTGAGCTGGCGACTATGTATTTCCAAACCATTTTCAAGTAGCTGAGACCAAAAGTAGAGGGCGAAATTTTCGTTTCTCGTTAGTCTTCTTACCCACATAAATTTGCAGCAAAGAATGGTTATTACAAAAGTGATTGCCCCAAAGTACCACACTTCTGACTGATATGGACTCAAGTATCCTCTAAATGAAACATAAGTCTCCCATCCATCACATGTCACGTACTTATAAGCAATATACCCGGTACTCAAAATGCTCACACGGTCCGTAAAATGGTTTACATCGTCATGAATTTCGAAGGTTAATGGACACGTCACCCAAGGGTCATGATCTTGGTCGTGTTGTAATGAAATGTTTGGAAAACTTTGAAAAATAGTTTGCGCGATGATTGTCTCCAGGTATACATTGGAGGTTGTTCTGAATTCTGGATTTGAATAAGTATGGACTGGGACTTGCCGCTCAGATCTTGTACTCGCGTCACTATAACGCCGGTCGTCGACAGAATTTTCAACTTTTACACTCTCAGACTGCATTTTTTGAAAGAGGAAGGACTCGTGGCGCTTCATTACGTCGTCGAAACTTAGAAGTGCTAAATTTCCTATGTAGTTCCATGGTCTGTATTTTTCTGATGGGTAATAGTTCCCTTGTTGCAGGTCGTACTTGTACCCATGTACATCTTTTGACTGCCAGGAAATAAACAGAATTTGAAACCTGAAGCTGGAGATGCCAAGAGTAGAACGCATCAGGTGACAAATTTCACTAAGCACTTCATCCCTACTCTTGACAATAAATAAAATAGTCTGGTCACAAATATTAGTAGAAACCGTTACTGGTATTCGCCGGCTGGTGAGAAAATCAATTTTGGCAAGTGTCTGCATGAGTTTTATCTCAAAAGGCGAGAGCTTTGACGTCAAAATGCCCCGAACGCTGAATTTGATTTCTGAAGTTGGAGGCAGGAGGTACAAATGTGCGAAACATTCACTCGTATGCTTTAAACCTTCTGCAATACGATGCAACGGGTAACGCTTCCAGAGGTAGCTCCTCCAAGATACAGCGATATTGTTGTCTTCTGTACCGATTCGAAGTTTGCGTTCGCCGTGTTTCTCCGGGATACTGTCATTTTCAATTCTAGAAATGAAGCTCGGAACAATGTGAGAAACATAGAGATTGTTGATCTCCATTTCATAGTCCTGGAAAAGTATTAAATGTACCTGACAATTGTTGAAATACTGCAGATATGGTTCCAACTTCAGTTGATTGTATTCCGGACGGACAACTGTTATTAGCGTAGCGAAGGTTGTGAAGGCTATTCTGAATTGGAGAGCCATATTTTCTAAAACTGATTTAAAGCTCCACTTTAATTTAAAAGATGCGGTGTATGTCAACGGCTTAAAGAATTTAACTGCGTAGTAGCTATATAGTCACGTTAGAAAGGGTTATTTGATGACACTCGGCAAACTGTTGTTCGAGTGGATAGATGTGTGCTCCTTAAGTATTGCTGGTGACGCGGATAGCCAGAACCGACTAGCGCTGGTTAAACAACTTTTAAGAGAATTGGTATTTCGAAAGACAAAATGAACTGTAAGTATGCTCGAATATCTAAAATTAAAATTGCATGAGAGCGTTTGAGACACACTTTTTATCAAGTATTGATATGATTGGAAAAGAAGCTCAAAAAGGCAGTAGAAACGCTGGTGAAGCGTGTTCTAAACTTCACCCGTGGGCGTACCGAAGTAGTCTTACCCGAACTAAAAAGAGATAAACAGGAGGTGTAACAATCCAAATTAGTCCGGATTGGCTTTGTTCGAAAGAATTACCCGAAAAACTAATTTGAGTAATGTGTCCGCACCCAATTTTCAAAATCCGGATTCAAAAGTAAATTGGAATTGCTGAAAAGAAGTTAAAAGAGGGAGTAGTTGTTCTCAAGATTCAAGCATGGGATATACCATTTGACTTTCCCCCAAAACCGATCTCAAGACCGATTTTTTTTTAAATCGGAAAAAAACAGAAAAACGTAACATCATCAAGTATTTATGTCATTGGGAAGGAAGCTCAGAAAGGTACAAACCCTTCAGAAACGTGTTGTAAATTTCACCCGTGGGCGTTCCAAAATAGTTTTACCTGAACTGACAAGAGAGAAACCCGAGGTGTATCACTCCGATTATTATCAAATCGGTTATCAAAATCCGATATAAAAAAATTGAAATTATAAAATAATTCTCAGGGAGTCTTGGTTCTCAAAATGTTAGCATGGATATCCCTCTTAACTTTCCCCCAAAACTGATCTCAAGACCGAATTATTTCCAGATAATCGTTGAAGTGTTTAGATTATTAAATTAGACATTATAAGACGACGCACTGTTTCTGGGCGGAGATAAATTCAAATATCCCAAGTTATGAGGTTATTCTCGTTTTTATTTATTTCATACATTTCATTGGTTTTCAGTTTTTTTTCGATTTTTGAAAAGAAAATCGGTCTTGAGATCAGTTTTGGTAACCAGAGGGAGGGTCAGGTCACTAAAAGAAGGTTTTCCAGTTCACCTGGAAAACCTAGTTAATTCCAGTAGGGAACAAAGATTCTGAGGTTTAGATACACCAAAGGGGAGTCTAAACCGTTACAAAGCTCCATGGGATATCCCATGCCAATATCATGAGAACTTGAGAACAATGACTCCCTCTTTGAAGTTTTCTTCAAAAACTTCAAACTTTTTTAAAATTCGATTTTTGAAAAGTGGAACTTTATTCAAATTAATTGTTGGGGTAACTCTTTCAAACAAAAACCGATTCCGGCAAAATCATAGGGTTACATGTCGGGTACTTCCCTCGTAAGTAAAACTCCTACTCCTACTTATATCAATGCCGTCTCGATGAAGGCTGAGTTTTGTCTCCCATTCAATGCCCGTCCATGCTCCCACTTTTTGTGTGGATAGAAAAAGGAACCACCACCAAGTGGTGCCGCCACTTTCCATCCCCACTCTCCTAGCTTTTTGCTGGGAGAGCATGGAAAAACACAATTCACGGAACAATTGATATCTCAAAAACTAATGAAGCAATCTTTAAAATTCTTTCGGATTCGGATTCGTCAT
>JAQFYE010007100.1:0-10160 GCA_034694305.1 Protaphorura glebata
AACTACGCAGCATACGCTGTAGATTATACGCATTCTTGACGCTGACTAACGGCTAGGCGCAGCGCTTGCTCCAATCGGTACAGAGTAGAATCCTCATTTGCTGTCAAAATTGGTGAAAAGCGGGACGGACGGACAGACAGACAGACTGGGCATCCGCAATAAGTCATTTGCGACGTAATATACGGAGTAAATGACTTATTGCGTTACTGCATTTACTCCGTATATTACGTCGCACGACTTAATAAACTAAAATAATTATGTGACACCTTAAAATTGAATTTGAAAAATAAACAACCTCGAATACATTAGTTAGCATGGGCCAATTTTTAAAAAAAAATCGCAACTATGTTCTAAAACGCTGGAGATATTTTCAGGGGAAAGTGGCTCTGATTTCTTGTACAGACATAGTCAATGAAGTTAACCATATCATACTTTCGTTAAAAAAAATATTCTAACCATGCTAAAAAGTTATTAGTTTGTGGGCGTACCACCTCTAATGGGTTAAATAGTGGTCAACAGAATCTGTCGAATCACCTATTAAAAAACTATCTGTCTATAATTTGTGGATATGGTTTACTTCAGAATCGCATGTGTCACCCACCTGATGGTACCATTTTTGTTAGTTAGTCGCAGTTTACTCTAAAACAT
The DNA here is from genome assembly GCA_034694305.1 of Protaphorura glebata. Classification (NCBI taxonomy): domain Eukaryota; kingdom Metazoa; phylum Arthropoda; class Collembola; order Poduromorpha; family Onychiuridae; genus Protaphorura; species Protaphorura glebata. The sequence goes on from JAQFYE010007100.1 coordinate 649, forward strand.
AGTCCGCAAATGCAAGGGCCCACCTTAAGGATTATTAATCCGAATTAAGATTAATTAATCCTTAATCGCAAATCCCGCCATCCAAAATTGTGCTAATTAATCCAAATCCTTAATCCCGAAGTTTCATATTCTTAAAATTAATCCGTAATCCAAACCTGATTTCAATATTTAATTCTTAATCGGGATTAATTAACATTAATCATGATTAATCTCTCCAACCGTGATTAATATTTCAGTCGTGATTAATGTTGAGCGCATTTGCACTGTGCAATATCACATTTTCTTTCTAATGTTTTACCGTTAAATAATTCTTGTTAAGTTGGAAATTAATAAAACTACGTTTTTTGATTTGCCATTTGACAATAAATTGTTTGATGCGATTATTCTTAAAATGAGTGGCTCTGAAATACATAAATTAAATCAGTATTTTCAATAGTTTATCCGGAAGCGGAATCGAACTAAACGTGTCATACTCCATGGTTGAACCGAATGTCAGAAGTTAGTTACCGACAATGTCCGGGAAAGCCAAGGAGCCCTCGAATACGTATGCCGAATATCAAGTTAATTGTACAAAAAGTTTTATATTAAACTTTTGCTGCCTGGTCAGACCTGTTTCTTTGGTCCAAGAAAAGCACTTTTTGTGTCTATTTTACGAAACACCGACTAATATTTTGTTGCCGCTTCTTAAGTTATGTAAGGTCGTCAGGGTGTTCGTTGTACACCTTTTCTTTTTCTCGATTTTACGAAACACCTAGTAATATTACGTTGCCGCTTCGTAACCTATTAAATATATTGAGTGTGTTCTATATGTGTATTATCGCAACTGCAAAAAATTATCGTCAGCAGTGGGTTTAACACAAAGCACAGACAGAGCAAAATTATGGTTGCCACAGAAACACATGGACTTCGTAACAATAATTGATTTATATAAGGGTGTCTGTTGACCAGGTTTATATAGTCAAGTACCCCTAATAGTAATCCGATCTCGTTGTAAGGAAAATCAATAAAAAAACGAATTTTGTGTGCCCAGGATTCGTAATTACCCGGTAATTACTTATAATTACGGGTAATATTTTTACCACTTTCTGGTAATTACCAGGTAATTACCAGAAAGTGGTAATGAAAACGGTAAAAATATACTCGTGCAAATATATTTTGTCGTGCGTTTATATTTTCTGTCGTGCGTTCATATTTTCTGTCGTGAATTTCATATAATTTGTCGTACTAATTCTGTCGTGAATTTCATATACTCAGTCGTGATTTTCATATTTTCTGTCGCGAATTTCATATAATCTTCATATTTTCTGTCATGAATTTCATATATGTCGTGCGAATTCTGTCGTGAATTTCATATAAGCTGTCGTGAATTTCATATAATCTGTCATGAATTTCATATAATTTGTCGTGTGAGCTTTGTCGTGAATTTCATATAATTTGTCGTGTGAGTTTTGTCGTGAATTTCATATAATATGTCGTGCCATTATATATTTCCCTAATTGAAACCCGTTGATCGGTTATGAGTTAGTGGGTGCGAGAAGTAAATTCGGATATATACAAATGTTGATATATTATCTAAAGCTGGCTATCTGAAACAACCGACCGGCAAATTCAACCACATTCAATTTTTACATTAATTTTAACCCATATTCAGTGGAGAATTTTAGAAATTATTAGATTAAAAAATCATATTCATTTCAAGTATAATGTGAAACCTTGTTGTTTAATGATCGACAACAAGTGCGATCAGTTATTCAGATAAATTCACTTTTCATCATTTAAATCAATTGAAATCTCGCCTCAATCTGAATGAATAAACCATAGAGTTAGAAATTTCGATTGTTTCTGTTTTTTTCTCTAATCAAGATCAAGATAGATACAAAAAAAAACTAGCTACAATTCCTATCTGTATGGAATAAACAGAGAGAAAAATCGTTTATTCAACAATAACTAGCTGCCATCACAATAATGGTAGCCTGAAGACTCAGTATACATTTTACAAAATAAGTAAACTGATTAAATTCGATAATAACACCACTAACTAATAAAATTAAATATATAATTTTTCTTAAAAAATTGTTTGTATTTTCTGTTTGAAATCTTAAGTGCTGAAAATAAACTTATGTCCAATAAATAATTTGTTCCGAACATTATTTAAATAAATTGTATCCAGTAAGAACCTACCATACGAATGTTTAGGTTTTCTAAAACTAAATACTACTTACACTGCAATGTAATCAACTAATCTATGAATTTATAATTAATGTACTCAAGATACGGTACAATAGACATCTTCTTCGAGTCCAGAGCTGCAACTTGTCCATCCAGGACTAAAAATTTCCAGGGAAGACAAGACAGACTTGCGAATGTGCATGTGGTCATTAAGTCTAGTTTTACGTTTACGACGCGACGGGACAAAATTAGTGAATTGAGAGACCTACGTCAAGTCGGCATATACGGGGGAGCCGCTTAATTAATTCGTTAGGATAAAGCAGACTCAAACGAAGAAAATGTTCTAATGTGTGGAAGAATGCAAATTTATTTTATTTTGATATATACAATACAAATGGAATTTAAACAAGATAAAAACTGAAATTAATATTTCAATTACTCAAGTGAGTCAGAGTCAATCATCACATTTGAATTGTAAAATACCTGCAATCTAAAAGACACTAAAACTGAGTCCATCCATAGTACACACTACACACTGTTATTACTTAGGGTGGGGTGTGGGCTAATTCCAGCCACCATGGAGACAGTGTGCTAATTACAGCCACCTCTTAACTACGTCGGCATGGCAACAAAACGTGGGTATGACAACAAAGAAACACGCGCACAAATGGTGGTGGCTGGCTGTTATTAGCACACTTTTTGAGGTTATGGAGAAATTAACTCATAAAGGACAAGTGTGCTAATTCCAGCCTATATCTTAATGCACGTGACTCCTCCAACGGACGTGTGAAGCGGAAACGGTGTCCTAATTTCAGTCAGGGGGAGGAGTTTTTTCCGCGTTACCCCACGTGATACATAGTCGTAATTAGCACACTTCCCAAAGTGGTTGTAATTAGCACACTTCACATTATAGAATTCTTAGGTTTCTCTCATATGTAAAATATTTACTGCGACGAGTGAATTCGATGTATGTTACACATTCTTGTGACAATGATTTTTCTTATGCAGATTCAAAGTATTCGGTCTTAGGAAATTCTTGTCACACACGTCACATTTGTATGTCTTGATTTCATTGTGACTCTTCTTGTGAACCATCATATTATCTCTCGTCGTGAAACTTCTACCACAGTGCTCACAAATGTACGGTTTCTCACTACTGTGACTTGTTGAGTGAATAGTCAACTCACTGCGTGTTGTGAAGCACTTAACACACTGCTCACATTTATGTGGTTTCACTCCGTTGTGACGTTTCATGTGACCTCTAAAATCACGATCTGCGCTGTAACCCTTACCACAAAGCTCACACGTGTACGGTTTTTCACCAGTGTGACTTCTAATGTGAAGTATCAAATTCATCGTTGTTTTGAAACTTCTAGCACACTGCTCACACGTGCACGGCTTCTCCCCAGTGTGATTTCTCATGTGCATATTCAATCCACTCTTTGTGGCGAAAGATCTAGCACATTGCTCGCAATTGTACGGCTTCTCACCAGCGTGACCTCTCTTGTGAATTGTCAAGTAACCCCCTGATGAGAAACTCTTGTCACACTGGTCACATTTATGCGGCTTTTCTCCAGTATGCGTTCTCATGTGAAGAGTCAAACCACTCTTTGCAGTAAAACTCCAATCACACCGCTCACATTTGTAAGGCTTCTCACCGGTGTGACATCTTATGTGAATAGTCAAATCACTATTCCCTGCGAAACTCTTTCCACATTCCTCACACCTGAAACGTTTCTCCTTCCTCCTAGTTCGTTTTTGACCGGATTTGGCTTTAACGGTCAAACCAGGTAATGTACTGTGACCTAGGTCATGCTCACTATCACTTTTTACCTCCGACTCAAAATTTGAACCGGACACCTCTGAACAGTCCTTTCTTTCAACGCTCTCAACCATCTGACTGATTTCTATGGCTGATGACTGTCCAATCTCAAGAGGGTCAAGGGTAGATTGACCTGCAGTATGGGTGTCCCTGACGTGTTCACTTAATTTCCGAATGTACATTTGACATGTCTCACAGTCTCGTTCACACCGAAGAAGGTCAAGATTGAATCCATTGAGCTCCACCTGCTCAGAGTTGATTGACCCATGCTTGATATTCCTTGAGTAAGCTGGTGACAATTTTGGATCCCGGCCAAGGTCATCCGAAGTGGAGTAGTGCTCAACGTCATTCACCTTATAAAAGAATATTATATTGACGCTCTTTTTTTCGAGAAGTTCGACCATTTTCATTAAAAAAAATAAAAAATACACCTCATTAATTGACATAGCCGCTGAGGCCGAATCAAACGTCGCGTATTTTTGGGTTGCTTCCCATTTGGCCTAGAGACGTACAACGTAGGTACCTTCTAGTAGTAGGAAAAACCAGTGGAAAAAAACCTCTTTAAAGCAACCACCGGGAGTGCAAGTCCGAGGAATCGAACCCCAGCACAGCGAGACAGAATGACCATTTTCATTCGTTCTGGCTTTGGGCTGAGGAGGGTATCCCACCCAAGTTAGATCAAAGTAAAGGCGCTCATCAACTGACTGACCTCATATTTTATTTCGATTTCCTCATCAATAGTAGGAGTTGGAGGTGAAGGGGCGTTTCGGTGGAATTCTTCTAGTTCCATTTTGGAGTGTTTGAGTTCACGTTCTCGAAGTTCTCCCTTCCCATCCGTGAACAACCAAAGGTACTGGGTAGTTTGTCGTTTCTTTTGTCAAAATCGATGGCTTTTGACATTGGACAAAAATTGGTCACATTCACAAATCGCGATGTCTTTGTATGTTGTACCTATCAAAGTCACTGTAAGCAGGTGAAACAATAATATTATTATCATTTTTTTATTTGTTTCTTCGTTTTTATTTATTTACTTCGAAACTAACTCAAAAATAATGTGAAAAGTGAATTTATTTTGAAATATGAACGAATCACTAAGGTAGGTTTGTTGTATAACCACAAATGAATTTGTCCAACTGGTAGGGTGATTGTGATGAAATAAATTCAAGGCTAAATTGTCTAATTCATTAATTCAAAAAATATCACATGTAATTACAATTGCCGTCGAAGTTATATCTGAATAGTGCTTTAACCGGTACATTATTTCATTATTGAACTGTGCAGTCTTCTGATTTCAATAGTGTTACCAGTAATAACACAATTGTATTGGTTTAATACAAATAATATCACTATTCATAGAATGTTTTTCAAGTTGTTGGATTTCACACTGTAGGAATAGAAATAGGGAGCATAGCAATTATTGAATGAAATAATACAAGAATTTAAGGCCCTCAACTTGTCTGTGCTAGTACGGCAAGGATAAGGACTGGAGAAATCCCAGTACTACTCTACTACTTACTCTGCACAGTACCCTGATACCCGTACTTTAACTTTAACGTTAATATTCCTAACAATACCATCACGGAAATATTTAAATTAGTTTTATAAATTTGTATTATTTTTTTAATTAAAATCAATGTTGGCTATGAAATGTACAATATCAATTGGACGTCTTGGGTATGTCGGGATGAACGACTTCATACAAAGTTTTGTATATTTGTCTCCCTGGTAACTACGCTAACGCTTTAATTGAATATAAATAATCAGGAACTCAGCTTCATACACGGATGAATTATGGAGTTCATTTAATAAGACAAAAATTAGGTCCCGAATCACCTTAATTACTCGCTTTAATAAAATAAAGTGTCGCATCGAGAGATTAACGAGAGTAACATACCCAGTTAAGTTTGAATATTTAGGTATTTCTGAATAGGTAAATACCTAGGTACATTTGGTTACATAGGTATGTTTGAATACCTCGGTATATTTGATTTGAATACCTTAAGTATATTCGAATACCTACGTATGCTTGAGTACCTTGGTACGTTTAAATACCTTATGAGGGAGGTACCCGAGGGGTAACCCTCCGATTTTGTCCGAATCGGTTTTGTTCGAAATATTTACCCCAAAAAATAATTTGAGTAAAGTGTCCGTATCCAATACTCAAAATCCGAATTTTAAAAAATAATTGAAATTGGGATATCCAATTTAATAATTGAACTTTTCCCCAAAATTGATCTGAAGGCCAAAATTTATTTCAAAAATTGGGAAAAAAAGTTGTTTCAGAAAACCGATGAAATGTTTGGAAAAATAAATTAGATGATGAGAAACCTCATAACTTTGCATATTTGAATGTACCGTCTGTCGCAAAATTATGTACGCCCCTCCCTTGTTTATAATTTGCTGTAAACAAATTGTGAAATACAATTGGATTGTGACACTAGGATGGTTACTTTTGAATTGATTCCAATGGCAGTAACATACAAAATTTTTGTGTCACTATGGGACCGACAATTAGGGGAGGGGGTGCACAATTTTGCGACAGACGGTATTTTCGCCCAGAATCAATACTTCGTGTTGTAGTATTAAATTAATATTGATTTCTGGGCGAAAATACACTCAAATATGCAAAGTTATGACGCGTTTCATCATCTATTTTATTTTTCCAAACATTTCATCGGTTTTCTGAAACGGTTTCTTTTTCAATTTTTGAAATAGATTTTGGTCTTGAGATCAGTTTTGGGGAAAAGTTCCATTGGATATTCCACGCTAAAATCTGAAGAACAAAGACTCTATACTCCCCCCTCTTTGCACTTTGTTTCAAAAATTTCAGACGTTTTTTTTTCAAATTCGGACTTTGAGTATTGGGTGCGGACGGACACATTACTCAAATTTGTTTTTTTGAGGTAAATCTGATTCGGGTAAAATTGGAGGGTTACACCTCGGGTACCTCCATCGTTAGTATGTTTGAATACCTAGGTACGTTTAAATACCTTAGTATGTTTGAATACGTAACCTAAGTTGGTAAGTTAAAATGTGTACGTATGCTCGAATAAATTGTAAGTTTTAATACCCAGGTACGCGTTGAACACTTATGTATGCTGGAATAACTAGGTAGGTTCGTTTGAATACCAATAATATGTTTGAATACCTAGGTATGTTCGAACAAATAGTATTTTTGAACACTTCTGCATATTCAAATACCCGAGTATGAGTGAATACCTAGGTATGTGTGAATAAATCGTAAGTTTTAATACCCAGGTGTGTTAGAACAATTAGGAATGCTTGAATTACTAGGTTCGTTTGAATACCAAGGTATGTTTGAATACCAAGGTATGTTTGAATACCAATGTATGTTTGAATACATAGGTATGTTCGAATACATAGGTATGTTCGAATAAATACTATTTTTGAACACTTAATTTTATTCGAATACCCGGGTATGACTGAACACATAGGTATATTCGAATACATAGGTATGTTTGAATACCCAAGATGGGTCGACAGGCCCCAGCAAGGTGAGTTGCAAGAATAAAAATGGGCACTCAAGAACGGGAATCCGGACTTCTAGAACTGCATTCATTTTACATTTTGAATTGGTTGCTAGAGCATCTAAAGGCCAGACCCGAATAATCGAAATTTGGATTTGGGGGATTTTCCCCATTGTTGATAGGTATATCAACAACCTATCAATAATCCGGAAATTCGCCCAACTTGCACTCTAAACAGACAAACAAAGTGCTGACAGTGTGACTTCCTAGACCCCATCCAATTTTGTTTATTCTTAAGAACTGTCAGTCCCAATTATTTACACTAAAAGTTCATTAAGAAACTGATTAATAAAAAATACACCTCATTAATTGACATAGCCACTGAGGCCGAATCAAACGTCGCGTATTTTTGGGTTGCTTCCCATTTGGCCTAGAGACGTACAACGTAGGTACCTTCTAGTAGTAGGAAAAACCAATGGAAAAAACCTCTTTAAAGCAACCACCGGGAGTGCAAGTCCGAGGAATCGAACCCCATCACAGCGAGACAGAATGGGAAGAAACTGATTAATTATATTTGAATATATCGATGTTTGGTCGTACCTTTTCCATGAACGGACTCGTCAGATTCTGATACCTTCCTCCAAAGAAATTCCTCGGCAGAACTATGAAAATCTTTTATTTATTTACTTGTGTATGTCAAAAAAAAAATCCAATGTATTCTTGAAAGTTAGGTATGATTCCCAATCCAAATTTTTCCCGCTTATAAAAGTCTGTCCTTCAACTGACAGGTTAGCGGAGACTAGGGCTCGCCGTACCGAATACAATAACTGTGTATGAGATTATTTAATTTACCGAAATATATTCGCAGATTTTAATACATTTGTCACTTCGTATTACCCACCTTGAGAATACATTTTGAATTCAATGCGCTGCGGAACTCGCCTATATACGACAATAATTGCCATTATTGTTGCCACGCGCTAATTGCCCTCATGAGGTCAATAATATGAGAATAATAGTGACCACTTGGTTGCAACAGATAATAAGCTATTGCATCAATGTAATATATTTTTGGTTCATTTACAAAAATAACCTTTTGTCTAAATTGAAATAATTAATGCAAACCTGGTTCTATTCGAGTTTTAATCCTGACTAAATTCTTGAATTCTGGTTACGGGAACCCGTGTTTCTCAATTGTAAAAACAGGTTTTCTGTTATAATCAAACTTTGTAAATGTTTAGTCTCTTTTTTAGAGAATTTAACCGTACATTCTATTATGAAAACCGCAGAAATTCTTGCTCCTTAATTTGGATTTTATCCGGTTTTCCAGACGAACCAGAAAAATGACATTCTAATCAAGTAACCCCGAGCTCAATCAAGGACAGAATATTATATTTACCTAAATACTGGATTAGTCGGCCGCCGCTGAGCTGCTCCGATTTGCACACCAGGACTCCCGTTTAGTTTGGACGTCGCCCGGGATTAAATTCCCGAATCGAAACGAGTTGGACCGTTGGGGGTTAAGGGATGGGTGAATGAGAATTCTGATATAGGTAGACAAATAATGATATATCTGAATCTGACTCTATGAAACAACTGACCGGCGAATTCAACTTTTAATTTTTACATTAGTTGTATAATTGTAAGTAACACATTTCGAGAGAGGGGAATTTTAGAGATTGTTAAGTTAAATTGAAAAATCAGATTGATTTCAAGTAATGTGAAACCCTCTTGATTGACTTCTTGAGCGATCAGTTATACAGATAAATTCACTTTTCATCATTTAATTCGATTCATGTCCAATCAAGTCTCAGTCTGAATTAAATAAACAAGTAAACTTAGTAAACTGATTATATTCCGCAATTACACCACTAATCAAAGTAAATATGAAATCTCAAGAATTAACTCTAAATTGATTGTATTTTTTGTTTGAAATTATAATGGGTCTTAAAATAATATTGTGAGCTGGGATCCGAACAAGGATTCACTCACGGATGCGTAATAAAGGATGACCAAGAGACCAGCTTGAACAC
>JAQFYE010007101.1:0-10160 GCA_034694305.1 Protaphorura glebata
CATTGAGTTCTAGTTCTAGTTCCGGGAACTAGAACTAGAACTAAATTAAAGAACTTAGTTAGAACTAGAACTAATATGACACTCTACCGTATTTAATTTTACTCCAAAATTGCCACGTTTAGCACTATCTTGACGAATTTGGCATGCGAATTTACCTGTTATTTTCGGCCACAGAACTTCAACGCCACATTCCACTTTTCTGGACGGATTTCCAATAACTTTTTTCCTGAAATTCTGGAGAAGGTACCGCGTCTTCGGCGAGTTGAAAATCACACTTTGGACATCATTTCCCCCCATTTCGCTCATAACAGTATTTTTTCGCCCATAACAGTTTCGCTCATAACAGTGGACCTCCCACAAGACTCCTGGGGTTGTGGCTGCAAAGTGTATAAAATGTCCATGAATTTCGAAATAATTGTATGTTTTCTAAATTGTTTTCAATGTATTTCTTAGATTAAAAGCAGGAAAGAAGCAAAAAAATTCCTCATCATTTAAAGTAACGTGAGTCGGAGATATTCCAAACATCTGCACAATATGTGTTTTTGAATAGAATGTGTTTATCCAGCTTTCTAACAATTCGCACGTTTTGACGTTTCCAGGTGCAGCTGCATGCGTCTACACATTGTACATGACAGTGAATACAATTAATTTTATATCTGTAATCTAATCTGTTCTTTATTTTCTGTGTAATGTAAATACATACATGCACCTCCTAACCCAACTTCATAACCAAATTCCAAACAGTCGAATTATTACAGTACTGCTGTCTGTGACCGGTTCTGGATTGGAGACCAGAAAATTATTTATCTCGTCCCTGATTGTGGATTCGAACACAATGGAGGCGGCTGATATCTTTAATTGAATTATCTCTAGAAACATTTGACTTGACTTGTGGCCAAATTGTAGGATAATGTTATTAAAAAGTAAAATTACTAAAATAATTGAGTACATCTTGAAGTGGATATATTAATTAATATATTAAATTATTCGACCGTTATTATGGAGTATCTCAATTTATTTTGATGGTATGGAGTTGAACTTAACCTGAAATTAGTTGGAAACAAACTTCATCAGTAAAATGTTGTCGACTTTAATAGCGGCAGTGTTTCTAGGCGGAACGCTTGCCGCCTTTGTCCTCGCTGTTTTGGCATTATCGTGGAGCAAATTGAAGAATGTACGTAACACCTTGGATTTACTTAATTGCTTCTTTTATTCAATATTAGTGCAACTCCGAGGAATTGAACCTCAGCAGCAGCAGCAGGGAATATGGGCCAAGGCCAACCAACTATGCAGCTTTGGAGCGCCTCCATGATACATTGGCGAAATTTAATTTATGTGTGTCGATTTCAATTTCTTAGTTCTGGAAAGTCGACGAGGACTTCATTTCAGCTCGACGTTCGCAATCATGGTATAGCATTGGATTATCGCTATTTGCTGGAGGCATGGGGACATGGACTCTGACCGCGCCACCAGAAACGGCAGCTTCGGGCGGTTGGTGAGGACAAGAAAATTTATATTAAGATATTGTCTAATGAAATAATTATACCGATTTAAATTAAATTAGTTGGGCACTGATTGGATACGCCATCGCTATGGTCGTCCCTTGGATGTTGTTCATTTGGGTGGGCCCGGAATTACGAAAGATAATGGGAGATCGCGGATTCACGTGCTTGGAATTTGTAGAAGAGTATGTAAAAACCTGAAACATTTTTTAATTTCCTTAATCGCAAGAGACTTCTTGATTCAATCGATTTTCGAACTAATCGGATCGTAATTATCTGTTTCAGACGGTATGGTCGACTGATGCAGATCGTTGTGGCATTCGGAGCTCTTGTAACTATGTGGGTGTTTTTAGTGGCCGAACTTATTGCGATAGGTTCTTGCATTCAGTCCTTGGCACCGGATTATCCGCCATTAGCAGCTACAATTCCTGTCGCCGTTGTAACTACGCTTTACACGGCATTTGGCGGTCTTCGAGCTTCTCTCCTTACCGACAGGTGAAAAAATACGGACAATGGCTGATAATTTCCACCAATTGCGTTGCCAGTGTAAAATGAACTTTCTCCAAATCGCTCGGACACTATCTCAAAACATTCCTAAAAGTATAACTAAAAATATAGCATAATATATTTCCGATGTTTTTGAGTTAAAGGGATAACCCCGGTTCAAATACCGTAAATGACCTAATAGACCGCTGGTGCTGAATTCAGTGCCGGGCTGTTTATCCAGCTTTCTACATGTAACATAATGAAGAAAGCGGTGAAAGTCTTTAGACCTCTGAACCCACCTATGAATGGATATACAGGCGTTCTCTTAGGTCGTGTACGGTATCCAACTTTTGGGAGACTTTTAACGCCGAGTTTTACATTGCTCGTCAACGCCTCTACACGCAACGGATTTTAAAGTCGAATACCGTAAATGAGAATACAGCGCGGGGCTCAAATAGAATGTGGGTCTTTCTCCACATTCTACATGGAATCTAAGGAGAAAGTGGTGAAAGCCTTCGACCTCTGAACCCACCCAAATGAATCGAGCGCGTAACGTATGCTCACACATTGCAGCAAATATATTTTATCGGGGACAGTGGAATGCTTCGCGTTTGTCCTAGATATAGGTACCCCCTGTAGTAGGAAAAATCCAGTTTGAAAAACTTTCATAAAAGAAAGTGCAATAAGTGAACACAGTGAAACATTATGGGTCAACCCATGCAATTATGACATGGACCAATTTCGTTGAAGGCCGGCTGTTTTCAAAAACTGGATTAATTTTGTATCTTTATATCCAGAATTCAAGGTGTGATGATTCTTTTACTTGTCGTGGCTTGCTACACCGCAGTTTTTACTTCCGTAAGTTTAACATTTCAATCGAAAATTGTTCCCCCAATAATATTAATTCCAGCGCATGATTTTCATTTTATCTAATTCAGGTGCAACAACACATTAATTCTGAAGCCTGGTCTCAAGGATTTTCTTGGGAAAGCGAGGTAAGAAAAAGAATAAGGTACAAAAATTAATTTGAAATGTCGAAATCATAAATGCAAAACGTATTTCCCTTCCAGGGTATTGTCGCTGGACTGGCACTAATTGTTTCGTGTGTATTTGTCGAAATTTTGAATCAAGCTACATGGCAAAGGGTAAGTGCCAAGACGAATTATTAGAAAGACGGAAGTATACAAAAATCTGACTCATATTGAAGGATAAATTAACCGCGTATTCTAAGGTGTTCGCTTCAGAAAATGACATACATTTGAAAGGTGGATTTGTTCTTGGGATAGTCCTTAGTTTCACGGCCATGATAGTATTTGGATTAGCAGGTATAACATTGCAAAGCTGTCATAGTATAAAAAAACTATTGTACAATTTTCTAACTGTTGAACCAATTGACAGGAAGCTTCGCAAAGGCTGCCCATTTATCGGAATATATTACAATGCCCGAAGGTGAAGAGTATCGGGCATTGTTTCTACTTCTGGCGGATTTGCCCGAATTTTGGCTAGTTCTTACTGTGATAATGGGTACCGGACTGGTTGCCTCAAGTGTGGATTCGTTGCAAACTGGTATTTCCGCTATGATTGCAAGCGAATTGATCAAAAGAGGAAAGTCTTTGAATTGGGCAAGATTTCTCTGTGTCTGTGTAAGTCCAATATTATTTATCTGACCCTCGATGTGAATTTTACTCGAGTATAATATATCCAGTTGAATATTCCTGCCGTTATCGTCGCCAGCTACGAACCACCGTCCATTCTCCAGATTTTAACAGCTGGAAACGTTGTATCTACAGCAGTGAGTTTGAAATCCGTTAGAAAAAATTTTGTCGTTTGTACTTTGAATCGTTAACTTCTATTTCAGATAGGTCCGGCTGTATTTCTAGGATTTTCATCTCGGATTACTTCCAACGGAGCACTGGGTGGGGTTGTATTCGGCTTACTTTCTGTATATGGAATGGGATGGTGGAGAGATGGAGCTTACGATGGTTGATTAATTTTTCATATTTAATTTACCTAGAATATTGTAAAGTGTCGATTCCACATGGCAGAAGTGACCAGAAAGTCTGCAATAAATCCTGGCATGCACAGACGCAAACAACACCTGCACCTGGATCTGGAAATTAGTATCTGGTACTAATATTTCCAGATCAACACTCGTGCTGGTTAAGGGGTTTAGAAGATTTGCAGCTGCCGCCATTTGCACTGTCCTATGGAATCACGACTTAATTTGACATTTTTCCAAACAGGTCTCACCTGGTTTCTTTTTCCAAATGGTTACAATTGGGAGTGCCTCTTAACATTTATCGTGGAGACACTTGTCGTGTTTGTAGGTTTTCTTCAGTCATTAAAATAATACCACAAAGAATGTCGGATATAAAAAATAAACCACGGTGTATTGCGTCAATTTCAGATTGTCTCAATCGTCATCTCTTACTTGGAGTATCGGTTTCGACCTCACGTTTACGAAAGTCAACGAAACCGTTTCCATTCTATGCATGACGGCATGAAGGAAGAAATTGTCAATAGCCAGGACAAAAGTGTGGCAAATGAAATGCAAGAGAAGCGGCCGGAATTATGATAAATACGTCACCTTTTACAATCTGAATGTTGTTTAATTGAACTGTTGTACCGGAGAAAATTATTAAATTTTTTATTCTGAATTATTTCCTATTTCTCTTTCACATAATGAGAGGGCACAAAGCTGTTTTGCATTAATTAGTTGAAGCGTATTGAAAATTGACGAGGTCTCGTCGCGTCCTGTAATAATTCATTTTCATGATTTAAATTGTCTTTATTACCGGAATATCCTGATTAGAACGCGGGTGTTTCTCCTGCTTTCTCCATATAACCTAATAGTAATGGCGTGAGTCGTGAAAGTCTTCGACCACTGACCTTGCGTGAATAGATCGAGCTCCCGAGTTCAAATCGGGATTTTACGGTGTATGTATTCGCAGGTTTTCTTTAAATAGTTATACTCAACTAAGTTTTGGTCTCAAAAATTCACCCGGATGGCGTATCGGAAATAATTTAAAAAATGTATAATGATTTCGAAACTCCTTGCGATTTTGCAGAATTTTCCATAGCCTCAGTCCCATGCTGAGTACGCAAAGACGAGTTTCTTGCAAGTTTTTCGTACATTTATAGGCGAAAAGAAGTTCCGAATTTATTACATTTTTTCGATAAGCAAAAATTTATTCATCGCTTTTAGAAAGTTGGGAAATTTCGCGCATCTACATATAATATGATTTAGAATGGATCATGCATAAAGTGTGCATATTTTGCATTCTAACAATACGCACGTTTTCAGCTGCATATTGGCGTACATGACAGTGAATACAATTAATTTCATATCTATAATCTAATCTTTAATATTATTATGTATGTAACACAAATGCGTACCTCCCGTACATGCACCTCCTATTTCCTAAGCTTTCAAATACAATTGTCTGTCTCATGTCTGGAACCGAGCAAATTATTTATCTCATCTCTGATTGTGGAGTCGAAACAATGGAGGCGGCTGATATCTCTACTAGAATTATCTCTCAAAACATTTGACTTGACTTGTGAGCAAATTGTAGACATGCTTTAATTAATGTTTTAAACTGTGAAAATTAATATATTTGATTAGTCGACCTTTATTATGGAGTATCTAATTTTGCTCTGACGACTAGGGAGTTGAATTTTCCTAAAATTCGGTCAGGAAAAAACGTCATTTTGAAATGTTATCGACTTTATTAGCGGCAGTTTTTCTGGGCGGAACACTTGCGGCCTTTGTTCTCGCTGTTTTGGCGTTCTCTTGGAGCAAATTGAAGCTTGTACGTAAAAACTTGGATTTACTTAATTGCTTATTTAATTAATGTTAAACAATCCATAAACTGTGCTAGTAAAAGGAATTGAACCCCAGCACGGCAGCAGGGAACATGGACCAACCCATTCCATTGTGCCGCTCTGGACTCCTATTTAAATTAATATTTGTTGATTTCAATTTTTTAGTTTTGGAAAGTCGACGAGGACTTCATTTCAGCTCGACGTTCGCAATCATGGTACAGCATTGGATTGTCGCTTTTCGCTGGAGCTATGGGGACAGGGTCTCTGACCGCTCCACCAGAAATGGCAGCTTTGGCCGGTTGGTGAGCGCAAGGAAATTCATACCAAGATAATGTTTATTGAAGTAATTAACACGAATTTGAATTAAATTAGTTGGGCACTGATTGGCTACGCCATTGCAATGGTCGTCCCGTGGATGCTGTTCATTTGGGTGGGTCCGGAATTACGAAAGATAATGGGAGATCGTGGATTCACGTGCTTGGAATTTGTAGAAGAGTGCGTACAAAATTAGCAACATCCATTAATTTTTTTAAGCACAAAGAACTTTCTTGATTCAATTGATTTTCGAACTACACTCGGACTAATGTTACCCGTTTCAGACGGTATGGTCGAGTCATGCAAATCGTAGTAGCTATCGGAGCTCTTGTAACTATGTGGGTATTTTTGGTGGCCGAACTTATAGCGATAGGTTCTTGCATTGAGTCATTGGCACCGGACTATCCGCCGTTAGCAGCTACAATTCCGGTCGCGGTTGTTACCACGTTTTACACGGCATTTGGCGGTCTTCGAGCTTCTCTACTTACCGACAGGTGAAAAACTACGGAGTATTTCAATCAATTTCCCGTTGTCAGTTAAGAATCGACTTTCTTTAAACCGGTCGGACAAAGAATCTCACAAGCGCCTGAAATATTTTAGGGAATAAAGTATTGGCGCCATTGGCGGATTTCGCAATAAGATATTATACAGGGGTTTTAGATTTGATAAGGCGCTCAAATAGCCATCATTTAAGGGACTTTTCACGCCGAATTTCACTCCGCTCGTCAGCCTCTTCAATCAACGGAATCTAAAGTCGTTGTTCAGGTAAGGTATGGTCAAACATTGCAGCGTATTATCTACTTCCCGATAGTCCTAGATGTAGCTACCCCCAGTAGTAGGGAATTGAACCTTACCCCCCACCACTGTGAACGGTGGGACCAGCTCTTTTTTCTGTTCTGAAGAATGGTTGAATTTTCCATTTCATGTTCAGAATTCAAGGTGTGATGATTCTTTTACTAGTCGTGGCTTGCTACACCGCAGTTTTTACTTCCGTGAGTTTAACAGTTCAACCCCTTATTATTTCGCCCTAAAATTTTACTGAGCACCCAACGCATGATTTTCATTATATCAAAATTCAGGTGAGACAACATATTAATTCTGCAGGCTGGTCTCAAGGATTTTCTTGGGAAAGCGAGGTATGAAATCTTTATTATTCATAAAAATTAATTTGAAATGTCGAAATTGTAAATCAAAAATGCATTTCCCTTCCAGGGTATTGTCGCAGGACTGGCATTAATACTATCTTGTGTATTTGTTGAAATACTGAATCAAGCCACATGGCAAAGGGTAAGTACAAAACCAATACGAAGTCATTGAAAGTGGGAGTAAACGAATATTTCATTGAATATTAATTCACTATTCTAAGGTGTTCGCTTCAAAAAATGACATGCACTTGAAAGGTGGATTTGTTCTTGGAATAGTTCTTACCTTCACAGCCATGATAGTGTTTGGATTAGCAGGTATATATTTCATTAGTATCCGGATTATATCAGCTTGAACTTTCTTCAGCTTTGTCCATACTTAAATCCCAGTGGAGAAAGTCAGGATACTTACCAGGTATTCTGGGAGAAAGTGGTGAAAGCTCCTCAATGCTGAACGTTCTTGATTGCATAGAAGGACGGGGATTTTAGCAGAACAAATATGATGCATGGCATGCATCCTTACAATTTTCTAACAGTTAACTAAATTCACAGGAAGTTTTGCAAAGGCTGCCAATATATCCGAATACATCCTAATGTATGAAGGTGAAGAGTATCGGGCAATGTTTCTTCTTCTTGCGAGATTACCCGAATTTTGGCTAGTTCTCACTGTGATCATGGGTACTGGATTGGTGGCCTCAAGTGTCGATTCCTTGCAAACTGGTATTTCGGCTATGATTGCGAGCGAATTGATTAAAAGAGGGAAATCTCTGAATTGGGCAAGATTTCTCTGTGTGTTAGTAAGTTCAGTATTGTTTATCCGATCTTCGATGTGACCTTTACTTGAAATATAATTTTCAGTTGAATATTCCTGCCGTTATCGTCGCCAGTTATGAACCACCATCAATTCTACAGATTTTGGCAGCAGGAAACGTCGCATCGACGGCAGTGAGTTCCAAATTTGATACTTTAAGAAGACTTCTTAGTGTTTATTTTAATTGTACTCTTATTTTTTTACTAGCTTATTTGTACATTGTGTCATTTCCTTCTATTTCAGATAGGTCCAGCGGTATTTCTAGGATTTTCATCTCGGATTACTTCCAACGGAGCACTGGGTGGGGTTGTGTTCGGATTAATTTCTGTATATGGAATGGGATGGTGGAGAGATGGAGCCTACGATGGTTGATTTTTATTTATATTAAATTTCCTCAGAATATCGAAGTGACGATTCCGCGTGGCAGAAGTGATCTGCAAATCTTCCGCAATAAGATCTGCCATGAGCAGACTCAACATTTCCTGCGCCTGGATCTGCAAATTAACAGCCGGCTTTAATATTTCCAAAACCGACCTGGAATTTCCATGATTATGTTTGTTGGTTTCCATTCAGAGTTCATCACAAGGCTTATTGCTGAAAATTTGCAGCTCGTCAGCTGTCATATAAAACCCCGACTTAATTTGACATTTCTCCGAACAGGTCTCACGTGGTTTCTTTTTCCAAATGGTTACAATTGGGAGTGCCTCTTAACATTTACCGTGGAGACAATTGTCGTTTTTGTAAGTTTTCTTCAGTCATTAAAAATATGCCGCAAAGAAGTTCGGATAAATATTACCATTGTCTATATTGTGTCAATTTCAGGTCGTCTCAATCGTCATCTCTTACTTGGAGTATCGGTTTCGACCTCATGTTTACAAAAGTCAACGAAACCGCTTCCATTCTCTGCAGGAAGGCATGAAGAAAGAATTTATAAATAACCAATGCAAAACTGTGGCAAATGGAATGCAAGAGAAACCGTCCGAATTATGATATAATTTAGCGAACTTCTACATCGGAATATTGTTTAAATGAACTGTCATATTTCGGCTAAATTATTAGTATTTTTTTTAAATAATCTGAATTGAATTTTTTGGTTTCCGCGTAAACTTTGACCCCTGTATTGCAGGCAAAACAGGGGAGATGGGGAAAACCTGCCTTATGTATTTTGTAAAAAAAATTCTATGGAAGGTTTAGGAAACGATTCCGCTGTAAAATCTAATCCGCGTAGAATCGCTGACGAGCGCTTAACTAAAAATTGACAGAAAAATGTGGGTTCTTCAACCCTTGATTGACTGGGACACGTCCTGAGTAATTATTTCGAATACTAGTTATTGGCCCAATACCGAATGTCTGGCCTAATTATAAACACTACAGTTGGGGTTTCGAGCTCTAACAGTTTATTACATCATCTCAAGCATGTTAAACCTCATCGGATTGTGTGTGGAAGATACTTCAAATGTTGATTCTTTTATGGATATAGGAAAAAAGGTTCAAGAAACGTGAGGTTGACTGTAACATAAATATAAATCTTTGTGATTACTTTAGAATTCCAAAATAGCAGCAAACAGGATCTCATCTCATAGACCACTCAAATAGCAGAAAACAAAATTATGGACCTTAAGTAATTCTTTGCAAACTTGTTGGTTTTTATTTAATATTGTAATTTCATCGGTACAATTATGAGTTCAATTAAACCAAGTCAGAAAATAGAGTAACGAGCGAGAACTTGAATACGTACATAAACGGTAAAAATTAATTTGTTTTCCACATTAGCCATGAAAATAAAAAATATTCTGTATTCCGTTATGTATAAAACGTATTGATAAATAGTACTCTCAATCACAAAAAGGCTAATCTAACTGACGGTACAACATTTTTTAATTCGAAGTAACTTAAATCCTGGTCAGTGCATTCATTACGAAGATCATATTTCTCAGGGCAACTCCACGTTGTTTGTTGTTTGGCCTCTCGGCCTAACCGGGTGGGTCCGTCTCTGTGGGGGGCATGGGACGGCTATAAGAGGAAGTTTGTTTACTGGGAGATGGGATTATAAATTGTTAGTCCCATCTGCATCTCCCA
>JAQFYE010007102.1:0-10159 GCA_034694305.1 Protaphorura glebata
GAAATAAAACTTGAAAATCTGTAACCTTGCAACGGTTGGACGTAAGAACATTATAATAGGCTTAGAATTTGCAGAAATTATAGTATTTTGTTCTAAATTTATGAAAACGGAATTTAAAAATTGTTCGCCATTTTGTTTTAAAATGTTCCGGATCGAGATTTATTCCGAAATAAATTGTTACTCTTTGGTGGACTAATTTTTGGGAAGTAAATTTTGAAAATTTGTAACGTTAGAACGGTTTGACGTATGGACATCGTAGTGGGCTTAAAATGTGCACAAAAAATAGTGTTTGTTCTAAATTTTTGTAAATTGTATTTGTAAATACTTTCGCCATTTCGTTTTAAAAAGACTCGGAATGGAGCGCTATTCCCGTATAATTTGGTAATATACGGTGTTCTCTAATTTTCGTGAAATAAAACTTGAAAATCTGTAACCTTGCAACGGTTGGACGTAAGAACATTATACCAGGCTTAGATTTTGCAGAAAATATGGTATTTTGTTCTAAATTTTTGAAAACGGAATTTGAAATTTGTTCGCCATTTTGTTTTAAAATGTTCTGGATCTAGATTTATTCCGTCATAAATTGTTACTCTTTGGTGGACTCCAATTTTTGGAAAGTAAATTTTGAAAATCTGTAACGCTAGAACGGTTTAACGTATGGACATTGTAGTGGGCTTAAAATGTGCACAAAAGATAGTGTTTTGTTTTAAATTTTTTAAAATTACATTTGTAAATACTTTCGCCACTTTGTTTTAAAAATCCTCGGAATTGACCTTTATTCCCGCATAATTTAGTAATATTCGGAGGGCTCTAATTTTTGTGAAGCAAAACTTAAAAATCTGTAACCTTGCAACGGTTGGCCAAAAGAAAATTATAATATGCTTAGAATTTGCAGAAAATATAGTATTTTGTTCTAAATCTTTGAAAACGGAATTTAAAAATTGTTCGCCATTTTGTTTTAAAATGTTCTGGATCGGGATTTATCCCGACATAAATTGGTATACTTCGGTGGACTCTAATTTTTGGGAAGTAAAATTTGAAAATCTGTAACGTTAGAACGGTTTAACGTATGGACATCATAGTTAGCTTAAAATGTGCATAAAATATAGTGTTTTGTTCTAAATTTTTAAAAACTGCATTTGAAAATACTTTCGCCATTTTGTTTTAAAAATACTCGGAATGGAGCGCTATTCCCGTATAATTTGGTAATATACGGTGTTCTCTAATTTTCGTGAAATAAAACTTGAAAATCTGTAACCTTGCAACGGTTGGACGTAAGAACATTATACCAGGCTTAGATTTTGCAGAAAATATGGTATTTTGTTCTAAATTTTTGAAAACGGAATTTGAAATTTGTTCGCCATTTTGTTTTAAAATGTTCTGGATCTAGATTTATTCCGTCATAAATTGTTACTCTTTGGTGGACTCCAATTTTTGGGAAGTAAATTTTGAAAATCTGTAACGTTAGAACGGTTTAACGTATGGACATCGTAGTGGGCTTAAAATGTGCATTGAAAATAATGTTTTGCTCTAAATTTTTAAAAACTGCATTTGAAAATACTTTTGTCGTTTTGTATTAAAAATACTCGGAATCGAGCTTTATTCCCGCAAAAAATGGTGATATATGGTGGCCTCTCATTTTTGGGAAATAAGTTTTGAAAATCTGTAACGTTTGAACGGTTTGACGTATGGACATCGTAGTGGGCTTAAAATGTGCATAAAATATTGTGTTTTGTTATAAATTTTTGAAAACTGCAGTTGAAAATACTTTGGCCATTTTGTTTTAAAATGTTCTGGATTGAGACTAATTCCGACATAAACTGGTATACTTCGGTGGATTCCAATTTTTGGGAAGAAAATTTTGAAAATCTGTAACGCTAGAACGGTTTGACGTATGGACATCGTAGTGGGCTTAAAATGTGCATAAAATATAGTTTTGTTCTAAATTTTTGAAAACTGCATTTGTAAATACTTTCGCCATTTTGTTTTAAAAATACTCAGAATTTGGTGATATTTCCGTATAATTTGGTAATATTCGGCGTTCTCGAATTTTCGTGAAATAAAACTTGAAAATCTGCAACCTTGCAACGGCTGGACGTAAGGTTGCAGACAGTAATTTTTCAGGTGAATTAGCTTACCGGGGACCGCAGTCTGTCTTTTCCCCGAAGATCAACGTAGATGTTTTGATCAAAGTAGTTTAACATTGAGATATAAAAGTGGACATGTATGAGAGCTATCGGACTCAAAACTTTGCAGCAGATCTGAAGGCATTTTTGAGATCGGATGAGTACTTGTTGAAAAAATAGAAAGAGAATTTACATGCCATAATGTACAATTACCGATAAAAAAAAGTGTGTTATGTAGTTTCGACAAGTAAAATGATAGACACGCTATCTGACTCAGAATTTTGCGAGGAATCAAAATCCGAAAGAATTTAAGATCGGATGAGTACTTCTTGAGATAAATTTGGATTGGCGAATTATCACTCTTGTGGCCTATTCCGACTTGGGTCAATTATATTGAAAATGTAATTATACAAATTTCAAATTACACCGTCACTTTTTGAAGTAATTGAATTACAAATACAAATGACGCGGGAAATTTTTAAGCAATTTAATTACAATTACAAATTACACGTGAGATTGCGAAAGTAATTAGTTACAATTACAATTACGTAATTGTAATTGAATTTTCAATTACAATTACAATTATAATACAAAATACAATTTCAAAACAACTTTTCTTGTATTTTTCAGCACTAAAATCGCATTATCTCTTTCACTATGCAAAACTTTATTCAATCTTTACTAGTCAACAAATGTAATTGAGAAAAAAGTAATTTCAATAATTACAAATTACAATTACAATTACAGACATCTTCCAAGTAATTTAATTACAATTACAAATCACATCCAAAATTTGGGATGTAATTAATTACAATTACAATTACGTAATTGTAATTGTATTTTGTAATTGAAATTACAATTACCAATGTAATTGAACCAAGCCTGGGAATATTGCCATACAATTCTATCCTCATTCATACACCGTACCCTGATTTGAACTGGTGGTAAAAAACTGGACAAATTACATTTGAAAAATATGAAAGAAAACGAGTGGAATGGTTGGATTTGTCAATTCAGGTTTCTAATGTGACAAAGAAAAGCTGTTGTTTTTATTTCTTAATCGACAAGGATTGAAAAGAGACTGCAGAATTTTACATTGAACAAATACATAACATCTATATGACATCATCAATTTAACTGGGTTTTCTGGATACTGGCCACGTTCTGTTTAACCCATAGATACAACTTTTAGATTTGTCACATTCATTTTCATTCCCATCCATCAACTTATAGGAATTCTGAATCCAGTGATATGCAACACGACCATTTTTGTACAGACTCAAATTTAACTGAAGTTGACCTTTGACATTGTCCAGTTGATTGAGAGGACCAGATCATTAGGTATTGTAAGTTTATGTATTTAGCTTGACTTGAGCCACAGTCACCTTATCCGTGCCATTCCGAATCCGAATCCATGCAAAACCAAGTATCGTCAATGCGTTATTTTTAAATGAGTTGACAATTTATTTTCAAAGTTTCTGGAAAATCTAAATCGTCCTATAAAGACCTGACTACTAGCTCCTTATGGTTGTTACTCCCAACACGAGAATTCTTTTGAAAATCAAATAGTTTACAAAATTTTAAACATTCGAAGGGATAACCTTTTTGAAAAGATGAGACTAAAATTGAGACGACATTCTTAAGTGTGCAAAAAAATGAACCAATTTCACCGGTAAACTAGATCACAAATTGTGAGGAAAGGTGGGAACTTCTGCCCCCAACACGATTCTTTTGAAAAGGTATACCAGTCACATATTGTAACATGTAAAACTCAGGTGCACTTTTTTTAGGAGCACTCGGTGAAATGAAATATTTTTACTCCTATGTCTTTTGTAGAACTATTCGTCGGATATTCGTTTTATTTAATGGATACAAATTAACATGAAGGTGATAGTATGGAATGAACGACGACCTGGACTGGGCAAGTAATCAGCACTCAATATTTTCATAATAGGATTATTTACGTTTTTCTTAGAATTAAAGCAATTATTTATTCATTAGAATACAATTACAATAAATTTTTCTTCGTAAATCCATTTTTTCTTTCCCAGAATACCGTTGAAATGTTTGGAATCATAAATTAGGAGTTGTACAGTTCATAACTTAATAGCATATTTGAATCTAATTTTGTCCAGAAAATAATATCAATTAAATATCATAGCATGAAATTTTATTGAATTGTGGGAGAAAATACAATGAAATACGGAAAGTCAATGATGGTTTTCATATTTTATTAATTAATCTCTTTAATCAAACCAACGCAATCAAAATTTGAAACCAAGATTAGTATTACACCAGCATAATAATTCCCCACGCAATATTCGAAACACCTTAAATTGTAACTATCACTTAAATGTTCCATCCACCAAATTACGTGTTTTTGTTTTCTTTCTCACAGGGTTAATTCCAATTCATGTGGAATTACATTAATTTTACTTAATTACATAATTTTACTAATTAACTTAAACTCACATTAGTTTTACGGATGAGTCTCTCCCACTGTTTCAATGATTTCTATTTTGATAGTTTACATGATACAATCAGTTCTTAAAATTTGTCAATAATTCCAATCTCGCATGAACATAAGTTCTTATAACTACGCCAGAATAATAATCAAATAATGGTTCGTTTTCTCCTGGACGCTCTGTACATTTTTGTATCTAATCCTTATCCTGACGTACTTCTGTTAAAAATTCAAAAGACAAAAAGTCCAAAACTAAGCCAACTTCAATTCAAGCCTCCTCCTCCAGTCGGCCATCAATTGTATTATATGCTCGCGAAAATCCAGTCCTTGTCTCGAAATTAAAAATCAATAAATATGTGATGGAAAACTGAAATATATTTTTTTTAAATTATTAAAATATTTTGGACTCATAATTTTTGGAATTTGAAAATATTCGGATACTAGTGGAAGTCCAATTCCAGTGAGAATATTTATTCTTTCCGATAGAATTCGTTAGTCCTTGGGTTAAGGTCACCGTTACAAAAAGTGTCCAATAAAATGTAAGATACTCAACAACGGGAATACAATACAAATACGGAATATATCTTGAGTGTGGGGCCTCCGTGGGATTTATAAATTCTAAAATTGGTACTCTCATTAAAAGTTAGCCCAAAGGCCATTAAATAAATGGTAAGGTTCAACATTACAATACAATTGAACTTGAATGAAAATGTGGTAGGGGGCAGCTTTATTTAGTGTCTGGAATGTAAGTCAATTGTGGAATAACCCGGAAGTGACAGGGTTAGTGTCTCATGAATCAAGAGAGTCCATTGCATTTGCATTCTTCCCCTAGACTCCTAAAAATCATTTTTCATAAGCTAAGAATATTTGATTTATTTTGAGTCCAATCTTTCAAAGCACAAATGGTCACCCAACTCACCCACTCTGCACCACACACTCCGTCATCTCTCCCATAGTCAGAATATTTATTCTTGGGTCAGAATACGTTCGTCCTTGAGTTAAAGTCCACCATTTTAAGAGTGTCCAGTTGAAATGTAAGACACGCAACGGGAATACAAATACCAAAACCAAACATAAAATCTTGTGTTTGTGAGTGAAGGGGCATTGAAGATTTTCTCTGGCTAGGAATTTCTTGGGTTGTGGAGGAGAGAAAAACACGAGTTCATTCAAAGATTCTCCTTCTTATTTCCACGACAAATTTGTTATTGAAAAATAATGATTTAATTAGTGATTCATTAATTACATTGTACCAAATGCCAAAATACGCAAAACAAAACATAGTGTGACGTTGACCCGTGGTCGTGACACGAGAAGAGCTTCCGAAGAGTAACTTTGACCTTTTCTTAATTATTTATTCGTATTTTGGTAAAAATTTTGGAATATTGGAGTTGGGCCAGTTGGGGTTCAGGACGGTCGTGGGCTGTGAATTCTGGATGGACGGTACGGGACAGAAACAAAATGTTGAATTCTAAATACAGAGACTGAATGTATTAAACGGTCCACCTTAACCTTCCTAAAGCAACCCCTCCTTAATAGGACCACTTACTTGCCACTTGTTTGATGTGACTGACGGATTATGGGACAATTCATTTTTAAAACAAGACTTTTATACATTTATATTCATAGTTAGTCCATTCCCACAATTATAAGGTGTGGTGACGGTTAGGAATTTTGACTTCACTGTTGTCAACACTCGGACCGTTTTTTCCAACGTCTGAGTCATTTTAAATTTAAATATCTAGTGTTTTTGACTCCTTAGTTCAGCCAGTCGTTAGATAGTTGGGTTGGAATTCCCATCATAGAATAGTGGCGAAACTTTGATGAAAAGCAGGTGAGGATTGAGTTTTGATTCACTTATTTTCCGAAATACCAAGTGTGGATTTTGTACTTATTAAATCTAGTAGAACGGATTTGAAAAGTTTGCGTTCATTATATTATATTGTCCAGCCATATGCAATGCATATGGGTGGAGCTGGTTTTCATCGTTTCTGGACTCATTCAACGTTTTATATTGTTAATGTTTCAGTTTATGGACAGGTATCCGTTTTCTTTCCGTCCTTTAAAATATGAACCCGTGAAAATGAAATGAGGGTAGATTTGAGATTGTGGCTCCGTGAGTCCAGTCACTCATTTACATTTCACTCCCGTAAAGCTTTCTATTTATACAGATGGTACACTGGTGAAGTGATCCACAGGCACACGTCGTACACAAATACACAATGTCCATTTTTATGAGAACACAGATTGTACGGATATCCGGATATTCCGAATATTCACCCTAATCTTATAAAATGGATATCCGGGGATCTTAACACACGAGGCTTGGTTAACGGGGAACTCATCTTACTGGACACTCCCTCATACGTATATCATATTTATGTACTTGTCCAGTATATCTCCAAGAGTTGAGAAAACCCAAAACGTTTAGGAATTTAATATTACGGTTACAAATTATACTTGGCCCTTAATTCCAAACCAGCAGTTCACAGATTTCGTGGAATTAAAATGGGAAATAAAAATTTGCTGGCTTTTTGGATTCATTTTGGAATATGATGAGTTTGAGTTCCAATTTGTATGTAATTTGTAATTATAGTCTGAATACAGAATTAATTAGATTAGATTAGGTTTTACCTCTGCATCAACAAATTATCTTTCATAAGACTCGGAATGACAACGTAATGAATTTAATTCGGTCAAAATTAAATTTTAGCTAAAACACCTGTACAAAAATGCATTTCTCACTTTCATGCAAATTAGATTATTACAGTACATAAATTGCATAAATTAAAATTTTTAACTCAGCTTGACGTTTGACATTTCATTGTGAAGACCATTATGCACGGATATGTTTAGCTTGAGCACAGAAACTCATTTTTATTTCAGTTCATTTCTTTGAAAAGTGTTTTTTTCTTAAATTCTTGAAAAAACTAAATCGTTATTATTAAATTCACTTCCTAATCTGATACCAAGCACTTGTTGCGAAGGGATCCTTTTTTGAAAATTTCAAAAAAGCTAAATTGGAGATAATGTTATTAAGTGTGCAAAATAATTGAACCAATCCACCGGTAAATGGCTTCACAAATGATGATGACATTTTTTCCAACTTATAAGTACTTCACCTCGTAGTCCCCCTTTCCTGCACATGATTTCAAACAAAATCCGGGTGTGTATTTTGTAAAGATGTTTCCTCGTTTTAAAATTGAATTCAGATTAACTCAAAAAATGTCCTCGTGTATTTTATCTTTTCGCAATGAATAAATACACGGTGACGCATGAGAATCGGCGAAACGAGGAAATCGGTTGGAGAGAAAAATCTTGAGGGACACAATCTCACTAATTGTATTTTTTCTATTTTATTGCTACTTTTAAAATGGTGTTGTGAAAATTTATATTTAAAACGTTAAAAGATTTAGAATTGTTATAATAAGAATGTGGAGGTTTCACATGGAGTTAAAATTAGCTCCTGATTTATCTTTTGAAGTTCAACATTGACAAATGTTTCGATTGTCCAGACCTGTTAAGCTACGTATTAATTTCGACTTTCGTTTTCAACGTCACTAAAATATCTAGCACAAAACTAAAATTTCATTTCGGTAATTTCAAAATCCGTAAGAGTTCTACGTGTGCGGGCATACTCAGATACTCGGGAGGTTTTAGTGTCGAGACGATTGTCCCCTTGTTCTTTATAGACGAGTTTCTGATTCAGCTCTAACCTCGGTAGATGGTGGGAGCACTGGGGTGGCCCTGCTGTCATAAGTTCGATTTATAGTACTACGAGAGAGGGTTCCTTACAGAATTTTTGTACCTATCTCATTATCCAAGTGGGAATTTTTTTTGAAAAAATCTACGAAAATTCACTGTTAAGTGACTATAACTACATTTTCCAAATAATGTACGTATGCCGAGATAAAAATTGTCAAAAATAAACCCCATGTTGAAGCTTACGGGGAAAAGAAAGGCCACCCCAACCGCTATGCCTGCTATGCTGTGCTCCCTATACCTAACAAAGCGCGCGAGAAACTGGTGTATTGTCCAACTTTTGGGTGATTAATTTATTTTCAATTATGGAATGAAATAACAAAATAATAATTCAGTTATTGTACCCTTGTCTGGCGCCTTTTCCGAGGAACCAGCTTTTTGCTAAATAAGCTGATTCTTTTAAATCTAATTCATATTTTGGAAACTGAGAATTTTTTAAATCCGCGACATTGATTTGGAACACCCTGTACTTGTTAATTGATAAAAAAAATTGAGTGTGGAATTGATGAGTTGCTAATTTCTGTGCTAGTTTGTTTGAATGTGAATGAGAATGGATGAGAAGGAGAAGGGCTTGGCTTGGATCACCATTTAATAAAAATAAGTTTCCGCATGAAATACTATGAAGAAATTCAGTTGATGTTGTATTTCTCCTCCTTATTTCTTCTTACCCATCTCTATCTTCTTGAAGATAGTGAATCGCTGTAGTTCTTAATTGTTGACCTTTAGTACAGTGATACAGGTGGCCCCTCATGCCTTCGCAATGGTAAATATAGTACATACAGTCTGTCCCCGTTGCTTAAAGAACACGTGTTCAACACATGTGAAGTCAGTCCGACAGTTGAATAAATCAATCAATCAATCAATTTTAATTTCGCGGGTTAAGACATTATCCATTTGGGAATTGGTGAGAAGGTTGTCACCATTGGAAATCTTTCTCTACTACTCGTAAGAGTACCTTCCTTACAAAAAAAAACCAAATAGCCAACCATAATTTTTCTGAGGACAATGGGAGGATATGTTAGAATGGAACGGATATCAAATGAAAGCATTCATTCAATGTCTTTCGGAGAGGATAGAATGAAACTGAGAATTCCAAACTCCATTTTATTTTTTATTCTTATGGACAGAAAACGCAAGTTGTAATTCTTTAGTTTTGGGCGCTGTGAAATATTAAATCAGAAGTGTGAGGAATGAGTCACCCATCTTCACTTTACTTCATCTCAGAAATCTGAAAAATAGATTTTGAAAAATCTATTTGAATGAAAAGAGTTGGAAAAAAGAAAAGACTTGGCCTTCGTACGGTGGAGGTAGAATCTCTCGGGCTTGTATGTACAGCGGTGTCATTCAATTTCTTCTGTTTCTTTGATTTCTTCTCATTAGCGTCATTACGGAGCTATATCCAAAGACAACACAACTAAACATTCGACTGTTTTTTTTGTGTCGCTGTAGTCATAATTCTAAATAAAAATATTAGCAAGACGTTCTACAAACATTTTACGTCTATTTCAGCAGTTTTTAGAAACGGGAGCCACACGTCATACGAGAATATTTCATTGCATGTTGTGAAACGGCGGCTCAACATAATTTATTCGGTGTATAATGGTGGATGGTACCTTCAAAGTAGATTCGGTTGTTGTTTGTACTACAAGTGGGACCAACGCTAGGTCAAATCTAACTCTCAGGTCAATTTCTTCAAAAATACGCTTGGTAGTCTGATACGAACAGCCACCCTGCCTTTGAGTGGATTTTAGATTTAGGATTTCTGATTGTGTAAAGATTTGAGTAATTGTAGTCATTAAATAGTTGAGCG
>JAQFYE010007103.1:0-10157 GCA_034694305.1 Protaphorura glebata
TACCTGTAACTCAAGTTTCCGTTGAAAGGCTCTTTTCTGGATTACATTATATATTGAATGATCCGAGAGGACACATGGCTTCAAAAACTGTTAACAGTGTCATGTTTTTGCGTACAAATAAGGTTTTCGATTGAATGAAAATTGTCACCTCCAGTTTTATCGGACTTAAATAAATGATCGGGTGACGCAATAATTGATTTTTTTTGTAATGTTTATGATTTTATTACACATTTCATACATTTTTAAAGTATTTTATGCTTTTCCGATTTAAAAAAAAATCGGAATCGGAATCGGAATCGAAATCGAAATTCGAATTCGAAAAATAAGGGCAATTATAATTCAATAAACGGAATCGAAAAAATTTTGAAATCCGAATTGGAATTCATAATCGGAATCGGAATTCAAAACAATCGGTATCGGAATTCAAATCCATATTCTACAATTCGTAACAAGAATCGAAATCGGAATCCGAAAAAATAGTTTCGATTGCCCACCCTGGCAGGTTGCCTCATATGTATTTCTCCCCACGTATCTCAAAAAGCAAAATAGGTAAAATCAAATGGAATCCCTCATATGCGATCTCAAAAAATATATTTCGGATCCATCTGATAGCCCGTTAGCGCACAATGGGAACTAGAAAATCGACTTTTTAAGGTTTTTAATCAGATTTCTCATGGTCAACCACCTGAACAGCCATGTAAAAATCAAAATTACGAACAACGATCTTCGCCACCATATCTGCAACTGCTTTCTAAAAATTTTGATCCATGAATTAAAAAGTTCTGAGCAAGTCGATTTTGCCTCATAATTGCACTTACCTAAAAACATGCGAAACTAAAATTTTGAGGTGAAAAAGACATGCTCAAAAATTTTCAATACACTGCCCAAAATTTTCTAAATCCACTTGCGGAAGAGTTCGTGGAGTTCGTTTTTTGTAATTTTGACATTTTATGGCCTTTCTAGTGAAGAACAACGAGAAAACGGCTGACGTAAGTCGAGAAGGTGATTTGTTATTTTCCACCACGTGTGATCACGCTACCATGCTGAACCTAACTATATTGTCTAAGATCCCATTTGAGGTGATCCTTCCATCAAGGTATTCTACTTGATCGTACCTATTGTAGTTCCTGAGATACATTAGTCACCTTGTACTATATTCACATTTTTAAAGTGTTGTTTCTGAACTTTTTGCTTGCGAAATTAACAATAAGTTCCGAAAAATCAATTGAACAAGTAACACCGTCTCTCAATACATACATATTGTAAGGTCAGACAATCTATAATGTGACATCAAGGTCTTGAACTTAAATTGCATGAGTTCTGCCTCATTGATGTGTGGAAATCCGAATATTTTTTTTAAGTATTTAGTTCAACCAACAAATTATCGACATTATCTTGGTCTTCTTGTGTGAATATTTACTTCGAATTTGTTTCTTTCTTATAACTTGAATTTAGAATTGACAAACATTTTCTTTTTAAATGAAAAAATTTGTTAATGTCTTCCATAATTTCTGCCCCCTTCCTATCTGACGCCCTGTGCTGGGGCACAGATCGCACGTGCCTGAAACCGGTCTTGACCGTTTCCATAGAAACCATACACACTTAACACCGTAAAAATCTAAACAAAGTTTGGCACAAAACTTGTGTGACCGCCCAAGTAATGCCAATAAAATTGGTTTTATTTACTGCAATACATATGATATTAAAAGAAAGTCCGTGCATGTGAAATTAAACTTCACAGCTACGACGCAAGTGGTCAATACAGACTTGGCCACGCCGGAAGTGATGATTAGGTGGATAGTGACTAAGTGTTCTTGGGCCGATACTTTGAGACTTAACTCGTTTCCAAGGAAAAAGACCACAAAATTCGGGCGTCATAACTAGGCAACCAACACTTTCCTCTCATATGTCACGTACTAGGTAATGTTCATTTGGGTACGCTGAATGGCATCATATAATAAATGGCGAAGGTCGGACTAGCTTGCCGTATTTTGGTGACTAGTTAACTTAATTGGTGATTGGAAGTTCCAGTTTGGAACTAACCAAGCACCGTTATGCCCGTAATAACGTGTGATTTTATTAATTTGCTCGTCTGGGCGCAGCGGTGTCTATTGTGGTGAGACAATAACAAAGTCATGGTAATCGCGGGAGCAATTCGATGCCTCCTCATTCTTACTTACATACGATGGCGGGTTATTAATTTTTGCAACTCGATGACTTCCCTTGATTCAAAAATTTTGAAAAAATTCCGCCATTTTGATAATACGATTAGGCTCAAATTTTTAGCCAAATTGGGCAACAACTCCCCCGTGTGATATTTGAAAGTGAAAAACGGGCATGAGCGTGGATTTCTACGAAAATTGGGCAAGTGCAGCAATTTCGTTTTTGAGCTCAGAAAAAAACCGCTATAGCCAGGTGTATGAAAGATCGGGCACCCATTGCCATACTTATGCTTGTGCACTGAAATTTTTTTGGAACAAGCGATTTTGGTTTAAGCGAATAAGAACGTCACTTCAAAATGTCAGGACTGAGTTTCTCCTCATTGTCACTTCGACGAACGGAGCGGTCATAAAATTTGAGAAATTATAACCGCTGACAAACAAGTGTGGGCACAACATTTAGCCAAACGCATGACCTACTGAAAAAATGATGGATTACATGATTGGTATCCGGTTTAATGTACGGAAAATTGGGCTCGCAATGTGCCTGTTATATTTTAAGCGACTGCCCATCAAACAAAAATGAGTTTTGTATTTTTGACCTTAAAAAATAACAGCGCAAACTTATGCTCTATCACTGGATAAAATTTCAGTCTAGTGACCTAGGTTTAAGACGGTGAGAACGTCACTTCTAACTGATAACACTGAGTCTCTTTTCATTTAGATATCAACAAAAAAAAACGTTGTAAAAAATAAACATATCAAGATCACGGACTGACAACTTTAGGCTCAAAATTTAGACCTTACGAATTTTACAAAATCGTATGACCAACTGAGAAAGTAATGGTTCACAGGTTCCTAGTTTGGCGTAAGGAAAATCAATTCCCCAATGTGTTACTTGGAGCGCAAATACTGCCCATAAAGCAGAAAATGTTCTTATGGTTTGAGATGCTGTCGTATTTGAATGCAAGATCCCCGAAATGTGCAAGCACCATTAAATTTTGCTCCCACCATCCTGCAATGAATTCCAGTTTAAGAATTTTCAAAATCGCCCCCGGTAAATTTTGAATTGATGAAAAGTCGAACAATCGGGCATTGATACGCCCGATCTGACACCCCGATTTCATATATTTTCCCAAGGGAGAGATTATTACCAATTGAGCTCATAATATGAAAATAATCCGGTAATATGGTCACCAAGATCATGGAATTTCTTCAATACTCCACGGAGCGTGGAAGTTATTCAGTTGCAAAAATTAATAACCCGCCATCGTATACTTAATTGTAACAGGATTTTTCTGGAAAAACATGTTGATAAAGAATCAAGTCGAATCTCCTCCCAAAAGGTACCAGACAGTTTATAAAAATTCAGATTTTTTATTTCCAAGTTTTGCACGACATGATTTGAATTTGTACCGCACGACATGTGGAGTATAATATTTGATTGGGTATTTTGCCAGAGATCACACAGGCGTGCACAATAGAGAAAGTAAATACTTATAAGAGGCAAATTTTCTGACTTCCTGGTTGCGGACTATGCTCCGCCTTTGTTTATTACCATTTCGATATCTTTTGAAGACTTCAACCTCCCAGATCCAATGGGAAAAATTTAATTTCGCTTGGTATTAAGATAATTTGTGAATTAAGTACCTTCGATACATGTATGGTGTATTGTATGCTACTGTATGTGTATACTAGAAATCAGTTGAATTAATTGAGTTCGGAAAACGGTTAAGCCGGTGGTGGGTGCACCAGCCTTGAACGCATCTGTGACACCCAGACAAATATTTACCTTGATGACTGTAAATCCCGGGATGTCATAACTAACAGAGTAGGCATAGCTTGATTGTACTTCACAATCCAATTACGAAGGAGACTTTCACTCAGTCAGTCACGATGCTTAGCTTACATAAAATGCATGTACATAGAACTCCATGATTATGTGCTAATAGAAAGTCGAGCAACTCTTACATGTAATTTTAAAACGCTTTTACCAAATGATTTAGAGCTATATCATACCATGTAAGTTTCAATTATCTGAGTGTCATGTCTAATTCGATGTCAAATTACTTTTGATAGTTGCTTGACTTTTTAAGCACATAATCGATGGACTATGCGTGTATTGTATGTATTAAGTGTGAAGCCAATAAATCAATAAAATTATGGCGTCAAACAATGGTTTGTCTTTGTCTCCTCAAAGCAACAAAGCCATTACATCTTCTGCATATCTTTCATCCGCCAGAATAACTACATCGTCGTCATATAAACTCCGAGTTAAGTCCGACGCCAATTTACGTATCAATTCATAATTGTGTAATCAGTTTCAGTGAAGATTCCGCTCAAATACAATTCTACCGTCCGGTTTGGATCTACTGAGAATGGCGTAGTTATAACAGCTCTATATGACCAAATATCACCATGTGAATTTCTCATGCAGGTTCATATTCAGTGCTGAAATAAGTTGTGTTACATGGATGCTCCAGTACCGGCTTAAATCCATTGGCTCGTGCCTCAAGTCCAATACTGTTCTTTCACCTTCACTTGTAACTATTTTGCTGTTCAGGCTTTTCAGAGCACGCAACCTTTAACAGATTTTCATATTCATTTTTGACAACAGAAAAATTGGAATTAAATAGCTTGTAGTACGACACTCGAATTTTGCAAAACTGCTCAAGACATTATGCTGTAATTTTTATCTAGAGCGTTTGGTCATAACTTAAGGCGAGTGTCAATTCATCTGTAAAATTTTCCTTTCGCTTATGACCCGACGTCACTAACGAACGTTTTATATTACTTTCTTGTAGCTAATTTTTGATTTTCGATATACAATGCGGAAATCAAAAAACTAATTCGAATGTGGTCTGGTATGATAATGACCTGAAAGGTTGTTATTATCGTATCACCGTCAAAACAAAAGTAGTACGAGCATTCTGCTAGGAGCTATCCCGGCCACAGTATGTATGTGCTACGCAAATTCTGTTACATGAACTCTGTTGCGATAAGCACATTTTTCAAAAAGTCGAGTACTCTTGGAATATATCGAATTAATAGCCACGGAGCATTTACTCCGTAGAAAGTACAAATTATTTCCAATTTCCCGATTCGTGATCATTTACACATTGACAGGAATAGTTTATTTAATATCAATTGTCAGTCGTTTCGATTAAGCTATCCTACAAAATAACAAAGGTAAGAAAGTTAAATTAATTCAGTTTAAATTGTCCATTGCCGAACATGATATGCCATATAATGCTAAATTCTGAATTACTGATATTCTGTTATTTTTTATTCTACAGTATTTGTTTAAATTGAAACTTCAAACAGTGCTTGAGTTCTTTACTACTTCCAAAAATGTCTGCAACAAGTAGAACATCTTCCTCATCGTTATTTTCAATGCATCCATTCCAAGTCGACCTCGTAAGTCAAAATACTACGTTCGCTCACGCTCACGCAATTAGGTCGCCCCACCCATCTCAGAAAGGCTATATTTTGTTGTTCTCTTTGATCACACGAGGTCAGCAAACGTCGACCTTGTATTGTATAATTCCGTTTTTAATTCAATTGTGACAATGGTTGGACTTATCTTCTTAATTCAGCATTACCAAAATCATAGTTAAGGCCCGAGTACTAAAGAAAAAGACAGAATTAATCCTTCTGGTATGCAAGGATGGATTTTTGTTTACCAACAAGATGTTTTTTTTCTACGCAGCAAGCGATTGAGTTTCCAGTTTTGCAAACCGTACTAAGGTCAGTCTCACGGTTAAAAAAGGAGAACGAAATATTCGGAGGTTCTCGCGAAACGGGTTTGCCACTTGTATAAAACCACGTCCAAATTAGATAAGATAAGAACGACCAAAAAATTTAATACTGCATGAAATTGCCGAACCATAATTTTTTCGTATAAATATGTCGCACGTGGTAGTGCTAGTTACAACAAGCTAACTGCTCCCTGTGTGATTTTAGGGTCAGAGAAAGTGGTGAAAGCCGTAGAGAAAGTATTTCTGAGCCAGCCTAACGTTTAAACATACGCTGCGACCAGAAGTTTCGGGCTATCGTAAGCCTATATTCAAAATATTATAGCTAATCGGTTGGGGTTTATAACCTATAAGGCAAGGACAGACCATCGTGTTGTGGACCCGGAGAGTGTAAATAACATTTTTATTCAAGCAGAGATAAGGAAAAAATAAGTCCGAAGTATCAGTACAAATAAAAAGGAGAAATTCCTCAGAAGTATCTGATATGGCTGGCAATTGATGCAAATGGTGCGATTTTGAAACCGTTAATTATTTCAAAAAATATGAACTCCAAGGTATATCTGGAAGAGTGTGTTAAAAAGAGGTTGATCCCCTTCATTGAAAAAAATATATATCACGTTTCGGCTGGACCTAGCTACGTGTCACTTCGCAAGAATTGTGACTGACCACTTAAGTGGTAAAAGCGTTGATTTTGTAAGAAAAGCTAAAAATGCTCCGAATGTACCACAAGCGCGCCCAATCGGAAAGTTTTGGACTTTACTGAAGAGAAAATATTCTAAGGTTAAAAAAACGCCAAAGACTTTGGTTGCATTCAAAGACTTATTTCACGACTCATAAGAGAAGTTGCCGCGGAGAGTGGCCAAGAACTAATGCGGAGAGTTCAACAAAAAAATCGAGCCATTGGAAGGCATGGTGTTTATAGACCACTTGAGTTCCAAAATAAATAGGTACAATTAGTTCCTCTATTTCTCACAAAATTTTGAAGACCGCAGATCAAAACGAATTTGTGTTGCGACATGAAATGCGATTGTCTCTTTCTTTAGTACTCGGGCCTTATACTGGAGAAAAGTGACTACCAGTAACATATAGTTATTTTTCTTCCCAGGTGCTAGAACGCGTCTTCACATATTTAGAAATAGAAGACCTGACCTGATAAAGTATTGCGGAGTGTGTCTTAAGTGGAATGACTTAATTGTCAACAAGGTGAACAAAACTGGACGTTCCTTCCGAATACCCTTTCGACGTGGACCACTGAACAGTGCGATTTCAGAAGAACAAGGTTGCAAGGCTCAAAAACTAATGGAATTTGTGTTGAGAATTTTGAATGGGACTGCTAGAAGAATTTAATTCGACTATGTCCTTGTTGAC
Organism: Protaphorura glebata; assembly: GCA_034694305.1. NCBI lineage: Eukaryota > Metazoa > Arthropoda > Collembola > Poduromorpha > Onychiuridae > Protaphorura > Protaphorura glebata. The sequence goes on from JAQFYE010007103.1 coordinate 7,283, forward strand.
GTGGACTTTTTCATGGCAGGGGACATCCCCCAGTGGACACAATTGTTGGAGAGTGAAGGAAAACTCATTCGCCATCTTAAATTTATAATCCAAAGTGAAGATCGCGTGGCTGACTGTAATCAAATCGCTTCCATGGAGATTCTAAGAGCAATTCTCTCGACATCTACTAATTTAGAATCGTTGAATATTTACTTCGGTTTTTCAAATTTTGCACCGGACGAAGGCCGACTCGTCTATAATTGGCTGTTTCCACCTGGGCAAATTCCACAACTCCATAAGTTGACAAGTATCAAAAAATTCGGGAGTTCGGTGGCTATCAATATGATTACGGATTTTTGAAGAAAATCTTCGGCATGGCATCAAATTTGAAGTCTCTGTACATCAAACCGGCTGGAAATGTTTCAAACTTTGCCACAGCTATCGAGGAATTAGAGCCTCAGCTGAAAGGGTCATTGACCTCATTAGGGATCAGCAATGTACATTTCGGTGATTGGGTCACGTTTCGCATGAACTATCATGAATTCATGAAGTTGTCGTACTTAAGCTTAACTACATTAGAGATCATCAATTTTACGGGATTGAGATTCTTTTATCTTACCATCGATTCAAAGTCAGAAAGCCCTCGCGAAATTAATTTTTGGCTCCAGGAAGAATATCGATTCTCGACCATTGTTGGCATGTCAAAGTTATGCAGCAAATGATTTTATGGTCATCACTACGATCATGGAACATTTAAAAAATTTGGAAGTTAATTTATCCAAATTTAAATTAGTCATGATTCCTACGTATTTGAGTCAATCTCCAGTCCTGGAATCTTTTACGTTGACGGGTGGCAAGATTGGGAATGAGTGCGGCTTTGAACATCTCAGTATCTTCCTCTATAGTGAACCCAGCCTGACCATCAAACAATTCACTCTCGTCGGACCTGTCCAGGAATGTCAGAAGGAACGAATTGAAACTGCTTTGCGCCACACGTTTCCAATGGCAGAATAACATTTTGACTCATAAATACTTCAATGTTCCAGCAAATCAAGTAAAACTTTTTGTTTTAATTTTTCAAAGTTCAAACAATTTTTAATCATTTTTATAATTTTGATTGGTAATAGTTATATAATTCAGTAGTTTTGCGGATGCCAGTTGAGTTTACTCTAAAACGTAATTCTTGGAACACAAACTCGAGCCAATCTAGTTTTTCTCATTTTAATTTTGTTGTGTTTTGTCATAAGAATAATGTCGAATGATATCTACTAGTCATTCACAACCCGGTAGCCCATCAAATATATGATAAAGCAAAGAAAGAAAACTTACACTGGACCTCTAATTCATCTGCAAATCCACTGACGCTTTGTGGTGTGAAAATTTCTTGCTACGATAAAATACAATAATCTTGCAGTTTAACGGGGTCTGGCGTACCGATCATTTCGGTTCTGGCCCGATAGATGGCGACTGTGAAATGGGTGTATGGGTAGGGAGGAGGGGAAGTGGTAAGAGGTGGAAATACACGTGTCTTCTGTCACAGATGTTCATCAGTCCGTCATTTGTTTATTTACATATTCCCAAGTGTGGCTTGCCGTGGCCGAAGCAGAGATACAGCATGCATCGTCATCCGTACTTTTCTTTAAACCTAATCACATACACGCTGACAAAGGAAGCTCTCGACATGAAGGTCGCACCTAGACCCGTCATTCGCTTTTTCACACCACTTGGCATTCCCTAACTTGAAAACAGTTAAAACCGCGTGAACAAATGAAGTACTTTCGTTTTGGCCTATCTTCAAAAATTTGATAAAAAAATCCTGATGAAATCCCTATGATGAAATCGTGTGTAAAAATGCGTGCTGTTCTCGGCGTTTTTAATTTCGCGTCAATGTTAAGATATGCCCATTACATGCATTACAGAAAATTTTAAAAAATTCAAATTAATTTTTTTCGTCAAGATTTTGAGTTCTCTTAAGTTTTTTGGTATATCCAATCAAAATCTTGATGAAAAAAAATATTTTGAATTTCTTCAAAATCTTCTGTAATGCATGTAATGGGCGTTACTTGACATTGACGTGAAATGAAAAACGCTGGAAACAGCATGCGTTTTTAACTTTTTACACGATTTCATTTTATTCAAAGGGGTACCTCATGATTTTTTCAATCAATTTTTGAAGATACATAGGCCAAAAAAGAAGTAGGTCACTTGTACACGAGACTTTTAACTGTTTTCATGTCAGGGGATCCCAAATGGGGTGAAAAAGTGAAAGGCGGGTCTAGGTGCGACCTTAATGTCGTGAGCTTCCCTTGTGAGATCCAGATTGAACAACATCAACGGATGCCGTTTTGTTGAAAATCTATGCAAAACAATTCTAGTCCGCGCTGTGCTTTTTTGGACAAATAGGGGGTGGAGCCGTAATTGCCTGCGGTAGTGACGACATAACCTAAACGGCTCGGGCCTGGTTTTGTCCGTCGCACAGGAAAGTCAATTTTTCTTTGGGGACCAAGAAATAATATTTTGTCAAGCAGCTCAACCGAGTTCACATTTCTCCCACCAGTCTTGAAATTTTTCATAGAATTTTTTGAAAACAGACCTTCGTTCATATCGTCTCTCCTCCCTCAGTTTTGAACGGATTTTTAAGTATAATACCCTTTTGGATAGATAATTTCATGAGCAAAATAGTTGTATGTATGTTAAGAAGGAGGTCTAGGGGAACAATAAGGTACTGCCAAGCCTTCTAGATCATGCCGACTAAGCCACCAATAGGCCCATTGCGGTCGACTCCACTTATAAACAAATGTGACAATTCTGCCTCAGTACAGTGAAGTGCCCCTCTGAGCACCTCACTTAAGCCATGACATTTTAGGTCGTACTGTAGTCAAACGTACACTTGACT
>JAQFYE010007104.1:0-10157 GCA_034694305.1 Protaphorura glebata
GGAAGAGAGGGATGGGTTTTTCTTGTTTTTTCCTTATCCCCACAAGACTCGCACTGCCTAGTACCTACACCAAAAAAATTGATTCGGCCTCTGGCCATGTCAAATAATTTCTTTATTTATTTCTGAATAAAGAAAGAAAGAACAAAGTGACAAAACTGTTGACCGGGAATCAGCGGTCAGCCAAAATTTCGAAAAATTGTGATTTCATTTTGTGTGATTTTATTGTGCTGAAGAAGAGTATTTACCGGTTATGCATGTGAATCTCCCGCTTCGTTCGCAATATTATATTTCTTTATGACATTGGGGTACAGTGAGCACTTGATTTTACAAAAAAAAATAATTAGCCCGGTGGGAATAATTCGCCCTGCCTACCCTATTATATATAACAGAATCATTAATTTTCCCAACCTCAGCTTTTGTAAAATTTGATGAGAAAATGTAATTTTTCTTGAACGAGAGGCAGCATTGCCGTGAAATACGAATTAATTCGAAAAACTCCTTTGAGCCTTGAGATTGCACACCCAACTCCTTAGTTAACAGGTTGCCCGTATGAATATAACTGACCATTGACCTTGGTTAAGTTCCGGGTCAGTGGAGATGTTACATTATCTTTGGATTGAGTTCGGGGTCAATTGAGATGTCTGTATGGATTTGAATGGTAGCAAATTGTAACCGCTAGAGATGCAAGGAATCGAACGATAGTATTCACCAATAGCGGAGCAGAATATATACTTATGAATCTAGAGATACATTGCATTTGAGTGGAAGTAGTGGAACAAGTTTTCAGCAGCAGCAGTTACCAGGATGAAGATTAGGTTAATTAGTATTAACGTAGAGTTTTTGTGAGACATTTTATTTGTCTTTTTCTTTCAGATTAATTCATGTAGTTAATCAGTTTAGATTATTTATAGATCGACAGTGAACTTAAAGAAGTGAAGTTTCGACTCATAAAGGTCAAGGAATAGGGTTTTGTTTAAATTTAACTTTAAAGTTTGGTTTGACGTTCAAGGGAGTTTAACGTTTAAAGCATAACCGTAAAGTTCAGTTCTGTATAACAATCGGTAGATTGTCATTAGTTTTCAGTTCTTTTTGTCCAGCACGTGACACCTGGGCGTGTTACCCCTAGTTGGGGATAATGTGACGTATTGTATATAGCAAGTGGCAGTCGTGTGTAGGGAGTAGAGCGAGTGTAGGATGAGTTGAACAGTAGAGTGAGAGCCAGAGCCAGAGGTCCAGAGCAGTAGAGTTAATATTCAGTGTCTAATAGACAAAATAACTTTTGTCCACGTAGAACGTAAACCAAGAGTGTAAAAACAATACAATTACGTTTTTAAGGTGTTTTTAATATGTTGTTGAGAGAAACATCATCGTTTATTCAACAACAATAACTGCCATCACAATAAAGGTATCGACTTATCATTTAATGTGTCATCATGCAGTTATCTCTACACAGTCAAGTAGATCGTCAGTTAGTTGGGTCTCAGGAGACTCCCTTGCTCGGTGCGACCATTGACTCTTAGATTAAACATCCGAGTTTAGCCCCAATTGACTTTTTGGTGCCTACCATTACGAGTTACACACGCCACAATATGTAATGAATCCATAAATTGAATGGAATTAACTAATTCTGAACTTGAGGATTATCGTTGGGTTTTTACGACATTGTCATCAAAATCCGAAAAATTTCGACATGGATGAGTGTGGACTATTTCATTATCAATTTGTATGACTCTTGACATGGAGAATCTACTCATGCTATTTGGATTGACTTGAATGTCATGAACAATGCTGAAAATAAAGTGTGGTGATTTATTGTGTCAATCAATTTCTGGAAGGAGCGAGTTTGTTATTGAATAATTTTAAGAGAAATATTCTGATAGATTAGTCTATTCGGGATTATCCATTCTGTACAACGTATTAATGTGTCAATCAAATTTAGTTCAATTGTATTGGAGCTTTTTATTATGAATCACAATTATATTGCAGGGATGACGTAAATATGAATCATCTCATTATTTAGTTTTAAACTATTTTATCAACAGGAGTGAGTGTACTAGAATGAGAGTGGTATGATCGAATGTAAACTTCTCAATTCTGCTCTTTCCGTTTCTCCACATCCAATTTCTGAAATACAATCGAAGGCGTTAAATAAATGAAATTTGAATGCGAATAAAAGATATTCCTGACCTGAACTTGTCTTGTCTGGTAGACACCGACGAAGCCCTGAGCATTGATCTGGTCATCACTATGAAATCGTGCGTACAGACTGTTTGAAGATGAAGTGATGGCCAAAGGCTCTTCATGATATCCACATATTCTGGTTATAATTGGGGAATTTGGATTCGGTCCGTCACGGAACTCCAAGTAGTCATACGCACATTCTCGATCATGTTCCAGACTTAGTTGTTGGGCCAGAGTTATGTGAACCTTAATATAGTGCAAAAATACAATACAATACTACTGTTCATTTTCGTTGTCGGTTCAGAATACCTAACCATGTTGTAATGATGAATATACGGACATACCCGGAAGCCTTGAGGTGCGCTGAATCGCCACTCACAATCGGAGTTGAACGGATAATAAAAGGGAAATTCAGGGCTATTGAAGGTACCCCATGTGTCTTCGAAACTATGGCTGCAGCCTGGTGTAGGGGGACTAGTTGGTTCAATAGTTGATGGTACAAGTGTCGTCGGTATGGTTTGCGGATCGGTGGATGTAGTAGGTTCATCAGTAGGCTCGGTACCCGCTTTCAAAGGGAATGAACTATTATTGTAGTTCTTTCATGCCCCTTTCAACAGCTTTGCTTTCACTCACATAATTTGGCTTATTTATTTATTTATTTACTTGAACAGCGCCCTCGTAAAAAAGGTCAAATAATAATAATATAGTAAAAAAGCTTATGGATTAGGATTGACTTAACTCACCATTGAAAGAAACCCTGAATCCACGTCCTGTATTGCTGTGATCACTATGAAACCACGCCCATATATACCTTGACCTCGATACAATGTCAAACGGCTGAGCTATAGTTCCTGCCATTCTTGTGATCAAAGGTGAATTTTGGTTTGGTCCATCTCTGATCTCTAGAAAATCACAGCATAACTCCGTTGTAAAGGGCCAATCGAATTGTAACCAAACCTAACCAACGAATCATTACGAATTATTTCATGATTCTGTATATAATCTTTTCGCTCAATATTTTTTAGTAAAAATATATATTCATATGTATAAATAAAATATTTACCACTGAGTCGGAATTAGGGCTAGTGATGATCCAGACACAGTCAGCATTATGTGGATACGTATTCGGGTAGTTTGGTGAACTGAATTGGCCGGAATAATCAGTGATATTTTCCCCGCAATTAATTATTGGAAATCCGGTGCTAGGCCAGTCTTCAGTTGTGCTAGGCCAGTCTTCAGTTGTGCTCTCCGTCCATTCTTGTGCAAGAAGAGAAGTATTGAGTAGAACACAAACTACAAATAATTGGGCGAAGAACATTTTTGATACTTTGTTGGGGCAAAGGAAATCCGACTAACTGAATAAAGTGAGTTGGGTTGCTTATATTGGGATTTATATCAACCTTGCATTAGGTGCCAGGAATAAATGTAAGGATAAACTTTGGACTTTATGTTGTCTCGTTAGGCATTATCAATCTGAATAATTCAATCTGTAGAAGAATGACAATGGATTAAAATTTTATCAAATTAATATAATTAAAAATTGGGTGACATATATGTCAATCAAGTAATTCAAAACCTCGTTAACTCTTGGGGTTGTTCCTGCATATCATTGTGGGTGTTGAGATGGGATTATGTGTTTACCGATTAGAGAGTCGAAACTGTCAGAATACTTCTTATTCGTTTCATAAACTCAACACTTTCTAATCAAATGCATATTCTACAACGCAATACAATGCAGTTAAATTATTTTGTGATCAAATTGTAATTAGTCATCATGACTTCAATAATCGAAAATTCGAATTCAATGTCATACGTGAATAATAATTTGAGTATCTCGCAAATGATTTACTTTTATTTTGAATTTAATATTGTGTCTGCTAAGAATTACGAAACGTCCAAAAATAATTATTATTATGGTCCAAAGTGTCCAACCGTGAGTGTTATCATTAACTTTTCAAGGAGAACGTACGTCTAGCTCAACAGTAGCCAGTGTTAAGAAAATGCATCTGCATCCTTGTGGGTGGGACCAATTTGATGTTGGCTCAAGTGTAGATGGTTCAATCGTTGATGATGACTCCGACTCGTAAGGATCCGCGGATGAAGTCGATTCTTCAGTACCATAGGTATTCCCTTATAAAGTCAATGAACTTAATTAATTGCGTAAATTCGAAGTTTGAAAAAGATTAAAATCAATATAAATCACAATTTAGAAGCATAAATTCAAAATTGAAAAGGAAGTCCAAATTTTTTATGACAGGTTTGAATTTTTTTTTTCTAAATTTCGATTTTCTTGAAATTTTAATCTTTCTTAGATTTTGAGAGATTTTGAACTTAATTTTTTTTTAGATATATTTTTGCACTGACGTCAACACATATTTAATTGAGTTTGCGACCTGCCAATTTCAAAGTAGTCAAGAAAAAAAAACACCCTGTATGTTCGCGAAAGGACACCACGTACACATAATAGAAGAATGTGCTCCCTTGAATGTCGCTGGATTTCTTGTGTTGTTGCCCGTGGCATCCTTTATGAAAGTTCTACACCAAAGGTCTATCCGTTTGGCTTGGCTGCTAGAAATACAGTGATGGGTATGTATGGCGGACAGTGATTTCCACTTTGACTCTCACTCTACGTCATCGGACGTACCCAATTGCGTAATTCTATCGTCCTAACAGTTAGACTTTTGGTGGTAGTACCTCGTTTAGGTTGCCAAGGACTACAACATATAAGAAATCCAGGCAATTCCAACGGCGTACATTTTTTCATAAGTTGCAAGTGGTTCCTTTTCGGAAAAAATATAATTTATGTTTAATAATATATTTACATAATAATCAGGACGCCACAATAAAGAGCTATGATCCTGACACAATTGGCTTCATTTGGATAGTTATTCGTATAATTCGGATGGCTAAATTCAACTTCATCGCTGTTAGTGATATTTCCTCCGCATTTTAGCGGAGATGGGGTTGTCGATACCTCAGTTGTGGTCTCAGGCGAGTCATAGAAATAAGCCCGGAAACCGGTATCCCTCCCACCATCATCGCTGTGAAACCACGCCCAAATGTACTTTAATTTGAGACAATGTATCCGCACGACAAATTAACGAAATGCATCACAGAATAATCAAATCCAACGACAACTTTTCCACGACAAAAAACTGAGTTCGAACGACAGATTATTCAAACCAAACGACAGAATATTCAAACCGAACGACAGATTATTCAAACCGAACGACAGAGAATTCTACAATTTATATCGCGGACAAGCAAGATTCTTGATTTTAGCTTCGATTCATGTTATATGACCGAAATCAAATGACGAGTTGGTAGAATTATCTTTTTTAAAGAAATTTGTTGTCCAATTGGCACGAATGGCTATGAAAGTATGAATTTCTACTATTTGACAGAACAAAAACCATGATAAAAGAATTACCAAAATGGCCAGTCAGTGCACTTCTTTCTTTTCCCTTCGTCTCTCTTTTCTCTCTTTTCCACTCTTTTTAATATTTCTCTCCCTCGCCTCTCAGTTGCGATCTGCATTCCTGCAGGGCGCTTACGCGATTTATTATGTGTTGCGTAAGCAAAACATTATGTGAATGTCTTGTCTGTCTGTCTGTCTGTCGACACTTTTCATGGCGTAAATATTGACGGATTTCAACGAAATTTACAGAGTATGTACAAAAGGTCACGAGACACACCAAGTGTTAATATGACCTTGCCAGGTGACCTCTGACTCATGTTCCCATGGGTCAAATTTTAAAAGCTGCTGAGAATGGTCCGAGAAGTGCAGAAATGTAATAAAAAGTGGATGTTTGAGGGAGACCTTGACCCAGGTCACCAGAGGTCACATGCAGTAAATGTTGACGGATTTCGCCGAAATTTTTAGGGTAGCTACACAAGGTCACAAGCATCACCAAGTGTTAATATAAGCTAGCCCGGTGACCGCTACCCCAGGTCAGCATGGGTCAAAGTTTAAAAGTTATACGACGTGAGTATCTGTGTTAGGTATCCAGCTATCTAGTTTTACGGAGTATACGGAGACGGAGTATATATGTGCTGCGAAGCAAAACATAGATACTGCGTCTGACAACGGTTTATTCTTTTTGCGTTTGGAAATTCACACGATTTGTTTTTTTTTTTTTAGAATAAACTGGTATTGGAGTTAGGTAAACTCAATTTCTTTTCACTTATTTTCTTGGCCTGCCTTTACATTTTTATCGCTGTTTTTATCGGGTTAGTTTCATTTACAATATTGACATGCCCAGAGTCCAGATTAAATATTTTGTCTCGGGATAATAAGCGTGGAGTTTCGATATTCTGTCATTCGTGCTAGATTTTCTTGTCGTGCGTGTTAGATTTTGTTACTGTAGAAAGGTTGAGGTTCGTTAGAGTATATCTGTCGTTGGATTTGAATAATCTGTCGTGCGGTAAGAACATTCTGTCGTTCGGTTAGAATAGTCTGTCATTCGGTTTGAATAATCTGTCGTTCGGTTTGAATAATCTGTCATTCGGTTAGAATAATCTGTCGTTCGGTTTGAATAATCTGTTGTTCGGTTTGAATAATCTGTCATTCGGTTTGAATAATCTGTGGTTCGTTATGAATAGTCTGTCGTTGAAATTAAATTTTTTGTCGTGAAAAAGTTGTCGTTTAATTTGATTAATCTGCCGTTGGATTTATATATTCTGTAGTTCGTGCCGGTTTATTTGTCGTTCAAATTTAATTTTTGGTCGTGGAACATTTGTCGTTGAGTTTGGATATTCTGTCGTTCGTGCTGATTTTTTGGTCGTGTAATATTTGTCGTTCAAGTTGGGTATTCTGTCGTGCAGTTATATACATATACCCTCTTAATATTAACTATCCCGATTAACTGTCCCGATCCGAAAAAAATTGTTTGTTTTTTATAAACAAATATTGAGCACTCCTCAGAGACCAAAGGCCAGGTTTTGAATACTCTTTAAATATAAACGTTGTATTCAACATACCAAAGTGCGAACCACGGCGATCCGATCCGAACCCGTACCTGATCCAAACCCGAAACCCGAACCTGTGAGAAGCTCTAGAATAGAGTTTATTGCAACACTGAAGGCATGGGGAACAACGTCATTGATTTTGAAATTGCAGTTGCGCGTACATGATGCTATTTAAAAAACCCGTCTGTATTTTGTGCTCTGAATTCCACCAATCTAAACAAGGTATTCCGTTTCAAAATATGGCACTTATTATCACCAATTTCTGTGGTTACAACTGAAGGTAAAAGGCGCACATTAAAACGTTATAAGCCGGGCATAATTGAATAGAGCTTATCGCAACACTGGGGGCATAGGGAACGACATCTTTTTTTTTCTTTTTTTCTCTAAGTATCTCAGCATCCTCTGACAGGATATACCCGCTACGAGGTCGTTCCGCTGCTACTCTTCCCTTAGAGATGAGGACTCTAAGAGGACCACTGCTATTACAACAGTCCCTCCAACTGTTAAGGCAACTTCCAGTGGACGCATATCCGTACTGATAGAGACGACAAGCCAATAGTCCTTTACCCGCACCGAGCCGATACACGATTCGCCAAGTCGTACTCAAATGCATGGAGTGTATGATATGGTCTCACCCATATGAAATACGCCCATCCACTAGTCACTTGTCGTCCTTCGCTCAACTGAAGTGTTCTTACAGGTACTGTATCGCTTAGGACGAGACGACTTGACTAAATCATACGAACATCGTTGATTTTGAAATAGCAGTTGCGCGTACATGATGCTATTTAGAGAACCCGTCTATATTTTGTGCTCTGAATCCCACCAATCTAACAAGGTATTCCGTTTCAAAACATGGCACTTTCTATCACCAATTTCTGTGGTTACAACTGATGGTAAAAGGCAAATATTAAAACGCTATTATCCGGGTATAATCGAATAGACCTAATTCCTACACTGGTGGCATGGGGAACAACGTCGTTGATTTTAAAATAGCAGTTGCGCGTACATAATGCTATTTATAGAACCCGTCTATATGTTGTGCTCTGAACTTACAAACATTCAGAGTCAGAGCCTGAAATGACAGGTGAAATTACGTCAACTGGAACAATTTTATTTTCAGGCCATGTTGAGTTTCTAAAAAAATTTAGTGCAGTATTTTCTGTCCAAGTCATGAGTGTCATAATTTGTACAATTATGCTAAAAATACTTTGTAGGAAAGCTTAGACCCAGAATGGAGTGAGCCAAAAATAATTGATACAAAAATTTCATGCAAGTGACTTGAATCTGGGCAACTTTTCATGTAGTTGCCCTCATTTCTTTTCAATTCATGCGAATGAATGACGTGAATTAAGTATAAATTTGCACAGGATTACCCTTACATACAATGTGCACCATTTTCCTTGTGTGATCTAACTTGCATTGCAAAGAAATCTCCTGGAAATATCTGGCTACTGACATCTTGAATGCAGATGACTATGAAAATAAGCATTGTCATTCTGAGCTATCCAACATGAATGTAGTTCATAATTGAAGGGTGAGAAATCTTCCAGTAAATCTTTTGTGATCAGTGCCACACTTTAAACTTACAATAAGAAAGACATAGAATTCTGGCATATTCTGATCAACCCAATTCGTAGTATTATATAAACTTGAATATGCCAAATTTACATTTCTGCCTTAAGATTTGCACAATCTTAGTTGTGAGCACATACGCAGATGGTCATCCGTTGTCTACACAGGGTAAGTTAATTGACAAGTCAGTGTTCGGATTTTTTTGAAAACAAACATGAATGTTACACTGGAAAAGTTTGCGTCACACAACTAATTAATGTTATGTATATATGTATATATCTATATTTTTTTTTAAATTTTTATGTATATGTGCAGATTCAAATGATTTGGATGAAGAAATCGGAGTAACGTTAGTTCCTCCCAATTCGAAGGACAAACACGATGATGGACGGCCAAATTCATTGAATCGTGGTTTATATCTGGACCCAAAGGGGTCAACCCTTTGGCCTGGTGGAATAGTTTATTACCGATATGAACAAACTGATACAAACCAGAGTAATCAAACATTAGTATGTTCATTGATTTCTGTATAGGTTGTGCCGTGTAATGTGCGAGGACTATTAATTTCTTATTTCAGTCATAGAAGAAAAGTACAGAAAGTACCGGGCCATGGAAGCCATCACGGGAGGCTCTGACAAATGTATTCAATTCATTGAAGACAAAATGGCAACGAGGAAATCTGGTGTTATTATTTATCGAAAAACAAACAAGGTAGTGGCTGACGGGAATGTCACGTATGAAGGGTCTTGTTTCTCTGAATGTCTCGGGCGGTGTAAAGGAAAAACACAGGTTCACTTCTAATGGTTACATATTACAAACTTGGATCAATTAAATTGTAATTGTAATTTCAATTGCAAAATACGATTACAATTACGTAATTGTAATTGTAATCAATTACTTTCAGAAGTCCAGCTGTAATTTGATATTGTAATAAAATACTTTAGAAATTGAGTGTAATTGTAATTGTAATTTGTAAATGAATTTATATTTTTCTCAATAACTTTTACAATTACATAAAATTTAGACAATCAAATACGAAGATGTAACTATGATGTCAGCACACATAAAATCATCATTTCGAGAAAGTAATTTGAATTGTAATTTGTAACTGTAATTGCATTTTCAGTTACAATTACGTAATTCTAATTGAAATTAATTACTTTTCCATTCTTGTCCTCGTAATTGTAATTGTAGTTAATTACTTTCGAAATTTTTCCATGTATTTGTAATTATAATCAATTACAATCAGAAATAAGGGTATAATTTGTAATTAATTACATTCTTAAAGTAATTGAACCAAGTCTGAGTAGTCAGAATGATGGATAAAGCGGGAGCTTTTTTTGTATGCCTACGCAAGAGATTGTGGTCACTCCCGACAATTGTGACAATTTTAAAGGAAATTATGCTGGTAGCATTGCACATGAACTTATGCA
>JAQFYE010007105.1:0-10153 GCA_034694305.1 Protaphorura glebata
ACTGGGTTACGATTGATGCTTGAAATTTTGGCCACGCATATACCAGTACATAGCTAACAACCTTGCAAAATTTCTAGTAAATCCGCCAAAGAACAACGGAGCTATGGTCTCTCAAACATCAATAAAAACTTTAGGAATGGCCCTCGTACAAGCAATCATACTTTTTCATGTCATGGGACTCGACTCACCACGAATCCATATCCATTTCGAAATTGTGGCATATAAATATGCTAGCATGATCCCTGAACATTGCTGAAACTACTGACATACAATACCACTCTTCAGAATTAATAATTAATTAATGTACGTGTACGGCGTAAGGAATACGGACATAGAAATTCGGAACACGGTTTTCGAAAGGTTTTTGGCGATTAGCCATCGTCACGAACACTTTAAACAGTCCAAATCGAAAGAGCATATGGATTTCAAGGATACCTGAGACCTGACGGCTTTTCTGTAATCTTGCAAGTAGTCTAAAATAAATGTTTCATTTTAGTCCAAGGCTAAAATTTGGGTTAAACACTTAAACTAAATCCCAAAAACTTGTTCCAGAAAAGTCCTTGAAAACGATGAATTTTAACTTGATGCTGATGTTTCGATATTTAGAATAACTGAGTAATCCTGAACGATTTATCAAAAATTGTCGAACTAGTTTCAGTGACGGATATATTTTTGAATGATGCGTTTACAAAAACCGCCAGAATTGAGACTTGTGTCTTATGAGTCAAGGCTTAGTGTTAGGGTGCTGTGAGCAATTTGGATGAATTTGAGATTTTGAATCGGACCCACTTCAGCACGTGTTGAATGGAGTATTCCGAGATAGTTGTTACATTTTGGGAGGGACACCTTGATGGGAGGGATCACACCACGACCCGTCGCACCGACCACCATAATCGTTTCCCGAACTTCTCTTTTTGCTTGTTTTGTGCGGAATGTCCATGGGATTTATGCTTCACAGGTGGGGGTGGGAGCCCGATAATTTTGTGGTTTCGACGAAATCCTACAGAGTTGAGTACGTTAGTTACTGTGCTTCGAGTTACCGTAATTCCGTCCCTTTACGTCTCCTTGACAACTGCTTTTATGGAAACTGACGCCGGAAAGTTTAGGAATCATCAAATTCGCTTCAACGTACACTTCTTTCCACATTTTCAAAAAATTTGAAAATTTCAATTTTTTTTCATGAAGAGTAATATCCATCAGAGTTGTATGTGTACCAAGTTTCGAATTTTTAGAGCACAGGGTTAAAAAAGGAGAACCATTGCAAAGTGACCAAATAAATCAGGAGACATCCTCTGTAGTAGTGAAGAAGTAGTGAAAACTGAAATTCTTGACCGTAATAAAAGCAATTAACTAACTAATTAAATATGAGCTGTTTTATGACAATAATTCAATCTTAGAAATTGTTCGTTCGTTAGAAGCACTCATTGATAAATCAATATTTATCATTGTTATGAGGAATGTTTTTACGACGTGAATGAATAAAAAGTAACCAAAACCAAAATACTGAAATTTTTGAATTATTTGGTACTAAAATTAATTACTACGGTATTAATTTTTTTGACTATCTGTACGTGTAACGCAAATTCACCCGTCCGTAGGTCGGGCTTTCTTGCTAGTAATTCAATGGCGGTATAACCAGTGCTAAATTTCCAAGTTCTAATAATGGTCAAGAATTATTGATCGTCGGAATAAAGTTTAGTACGACCATAGCGGTCAGCTAAGGTCGTATACTTCTAATTATAATAGACTTAGCAAAATTTTGGATGAAACAATATATATTTTTCAAAATATACGAGAAATAAGTACTGGACTTCATTATAATCATCATAACACTTCCAAACAAAGAAAATATTGAAAAACGATTTTGACGGTGCTTGGAATTGAACCCACGTCCCTTAAGGATTTTGAAATTTTGAGCTACTCATTGGTAAGATTTCACATTTCTGGGCCATTGGCCATATCACAGTACGTACACTGGAACGGTTGAACACCCGTTGGATTTTATTCAGGTATCTTTTCTTGTCAAGAATTCGCTGATTATAATAATATTTAATTTACAGAGAGAATTTAATTTTTAATTTTAGTTACTATTATCTGAGCATCAAGGATGGACGTCGGGATATTCGGTGCACTTCTAATTATTAGAAATCCACTCATCCAACATGGCAATAGATTTCGCTGACATTTCTTCCTTCCAAGCTCCAACTTGACCTTTCCGAACAAAGTTTCCTTCCACCTTTACTCCAAGATTATCAACGGCGTATTTAGTGAGGAATGTATGATTACAATGAGAATTCTTTCTCATCTTAGTAAAACTCAAATGTTCCATTAATCCGTCGATTTGAGAATCAACCATGCTCTTGTTCAGAAACTCAGCTATTCTCTTTATCACTGAGCGAATATCCTAAATCGCGTTTAATTTAAATTAACAGCATATACCGTAAATATACATAATAATATCTTTTGATCTCACCTGTTTCATTTCCTCATAAGTTATAAAGAGAATATTCAGTTGTCCACGTTTCTTCAAAAATTCAGAAACATAGTTCTTATGTGATCCCCGTGGAGCTGAAACATAAAGTTAAGTTAATAAAATTCAGACTCGGGTCAATTATTTTACAAATGTAATTAATTACAAATTACAAATTACACCCTTATTTCTGATTGTAATTAATTATAATTACAAATACATGGAGACATTTCGAAGTAATTAACTACAATAACAATTACGTAGACAAAATTGGAGAAGTAATTAATTTCAATTACAATTACGTAATTGCAATTGAAAATGCAATTACAATTACAAATTAATACTCAAATTACTTTCTCGAAAGGATGATTTTATGTGTGCTAACATCATACTTACAGCTTTGTATTTGATGGTCAAAATTTTAAATAATTGTAAAAATAATTAAAAAGAATATAAATTCAGTTACAAATTACAATTACAATTACACACAATTTCAAAAATATTTAATTACAATTACAAATTACAGCTGGGATTCTGAAAGTAATTAATTACAATTACAATACAAATTACGTAATTCTAATTGTATTTTGTAATTAAAATTACAATTATCAATGTAATTGACCCAAGTCTGATAGAATTCAACCCAACTGAATAATTATTGGATTTTTACCGTTCCCTGTACAGAATGCTTGGACGAATTCGTCCATTGTTCCTTGATATCCACGTAATGAAACGGAATGATGGTAGAATGACAGACAGACATCTTTTGGATCCCGAGACACATGGATCATTTTTGGTTTGACGCTCCAAAGTTGTTGAGGAAGGAGTTCAACGGGTAAATGTGATTTGATGTACCTCAGAGATTTTAGAGATTTACAGTAGTCCATTGTATTTTGTAGTAGATTATCGTTTTGACCAGTCGGAGGACGTACAATTGCTGCATCCATTCTGAATTTAGAAAATAAAATAAAGATTACTCCTTATCTCCACGGCACAACAATATATATTAGAATTAATTTAGAGGGTACAATACACACACTATTTATGCCAAATACCAAACGTGCCGATATCCGCCCGGATATCCGGCCAACCGGATAATAACTTTTATATCAGAAGCACCCCTGACTGTAACATAAAGTCTGACTTCTCATAAAGAGTGTGTAGACGTATCTTAATTAGATTATTTACTCAAGGAATGGAAACCGTTCTAGAATATTCCGATTTGCTCCCGCGTAGTCCAAATCATGTCCGATCAACCGAACCATTTCTGACGCCCAAGTCGTTCCTACGAACAATCGTACATTGTTTTGAATCACCGAGTAAACTCGACTATGGTTGGTATTTACATTAAAACAATATGCTGTAGTCCGTAGATTCAAATATTTTGAAATATTATTTCCACGGTGTTCCACACAAAAACGGTGTTCCTAATGAGCCAGTGTAATGGGTCAATAAGCCAGACTTCGGTCAATACATTGGTAATTGTAATTTCAATTTCAAAATACAATTACAATTACGTAATTGTAAATAATTACTTTGAGAATCCCAGCTGTAATTTGTAATTGTAATTTAATACTTTAGAAATTGTGTGTAATTGTAATTTGTAACTGAATTCATATTTTTCTTAATTACTTTTACAATTACTTAAAGTTTTGGTTTGACCATCAAATACAAAGATGTAACCATGATGTTAGCACACGTAAAATCATCATTCTGAGAAAGTGATTTGAATTGTAATTTGTAATTGTAATTGCGTTTTCAATTACAATTACGTAATTGTAATTGAAATTAATTACTTTTCCATTTTTGTCCACGTAATTGTAATTGTATTTAATTTCTTCCGAAATTTCTCCATGTATTTGTAATTATAATTTATTAAAATCAGAAATGAGGGTGTAATTTTTAATTTTTAATTAATTACATTTTTAAAGTAATTGACCCAAGTCTGGGTCCAGCTGTTAAGTGGTTTGAGAGTACGCTGCTAACGGACCTACCTGATTTGACAAATCCGGTGAGCCAAACATCATCTTCCATGACAGGGAAACTCAAAATGTCTTCCAAGGAATTAGCATATGTCCTAGGAAGGAGAGTTTTGAATTGACCTAGCGAATCTCTCGGGGTAAAAAATTCTGCTACATTTCTCCCAAAATAAATCAGCGATTGGACCCTCTGCTAATTCAAACTTGACGATGTCAGACATTGACATTAACCAGGCTTCTCTGACAAAAATCTTGGACGAATTCTAGTTGGATACGAAGTTACTTTTGACCTGTTGTGCTTCACAGTGCACTTATCTCTACTAAAAAAAATTAGCTTGCTTTCAACTTTCTTATAGGGTAACCTCTAGTGAAAAGCAAGTTTCATTCTAACGTATTGAATTGGGAGCCTAACAACCGTCACTTAATATTATAACGCATTCGCAAGCGTCTGATACTGATACTACAATCAGAACATGTTCCATTCATTCAACATTCCCACATGTAAATAAAATTCTCCAGCTGTGCATAATTAATCATTTTAATCCGGTCAGTCGTAACATCTGAGATTTTGCAACCATTGCGCCAGTAATTCAGAAACGTAACTTGCTTCAGAGTTTTGGGTCTACGAGCCACCGGTACTGCTACTACAACTGAACTGGATTAAGCGGGGTTAACTTTGAAGGTCTGGCCCAGATGTTGCGTTACTCGAATTAAGGATGACGATGTACAGATGTGGACATCGTGGGCGATCGGACAGGGTGGGACAACCCGGGCCCGGTAGTCCCACCCTTGTTCCTTCCGACTAGAGATGCCGCGAAAATGCTCTCGGTATCCGCGAGTTTCGCGGATAGCGGATATCCGTATCCGCGAAGGTCGCCAATATCCGCTATCCGAGCGGATATGCGCGTGTTAATATCGAGTGAGGTGTCTATGGAAAGCCCGCGTGACACAGACTCACATGGTCGTCACTTCGGATGTTAAGTTGCTTTAATACTTTTGAGCTTGTACGGAGATGGGGAAAGAAGCATAGCACCCGACAATCAGACAGACAGACAGACGGACGTTGGGAATTTATAAGTCCATTGCAGGACTGCGTCCACTATCTAATAACTGTAAATATTGCACAAGAATTAACGTTGGATTTACTCACACTTTATAATCATTTTTGAACTACACTCACCCTTACCTTTCCATGGACACCCCACTCTATATTAACACGCGGATAGCTGACAAGAATCGCGGATAATGAATATCCGCTAAATATCCGCGCGAATATCCGCGTGGATTCGTGGATATTCGCGGCATCCCTACTTCCGACTAATCGTGGCGTGGGTTTTTACGGGCTTCACTGGGTTTTTCCCTCTCCTGGGTTCACAATAAAATCACCCGCTGGGTTTGTAATCCCAGATGAGTGGTCTTAACGATAAACGGAAACTGAAAAAGTATTGAACGTTGTGTGGAAACGAACTGATTTTTGGGAGTCTCTGAACAAACTGTCGAGGTCACACTTGCCATTAGGCTCACGAGGTCTGTGTGAAAGCACGGAACAAAAAGTGAGACGTCGTACGTTGGACTCGGAGTCCACTGTCACTTCGATTGGATCAGATCATGGCGTCTGTTACCACGCACAAGAGGCCAAAGTACCGGGACATTAATATATCTTGTATATGGATTTTGTAGTATAAAGTATTCTGCTCGAAAGGGGTCCCCTCTGCCGAATCTGCCTGCATCTTGGATATGTTATAGCCGTTGACCTGAAAGTCGCGCGCCCTAGCAACAAATGGGTGGGATATGCTTCGGCCAAGGAGTCGAACATACCACTGGTTTATTTCTACTGAGCAAACGGATAGAGTATTAGGGTTGAGACATTCAAATAATTCAAGAAGTGAGGCACTACAACATATTAAAAATGCAGCCAAATCTAACTGAGGAGACTAGCCATTCGGCCTTTATCCCCTGAACTTTCTATGCACACGGCAATGCTGTCCAAATCTGTCTGAGTAACCCACTGAGAAAATTTGTATTGAACAAGTCAGATTTCTTTTCTACAGATTTTGTTCGGTATAAATTTGGTATTCACATTATTACATATATGACACCTAGTGTCAATAGTCATGGTGATAATTAATTTATTCGTGAATTTGATACCTTAGAACTGGAATGAAATGGATAATAAATGCTGTCGAGTTTTCTGGATTTCCGCTTTCATTGTCTTAAATACCCGACCAACAATTTACGGTGAATTGGTTGTCAAATCGGATTCAAATGTACGGTAGATTTTATTTAAATGTATAATATATAATAAACAGAAATCGAAATAATACATTTTCCTAAAATTAAATCATAGGTTAGTCATGCCGGTCACTTTGGAGGAGCAGTGACGGGATTCCTAATTTCGATACTTGTTCTGAAGATTTTCGATGAACGTCCTTGGAAAAGACGGTTTCAAAAAATATGTGCTGGAATCCTTATCTCATTGACCGTTGTGATCATCATCGTTAATATTTCCTTCCCAAGCCTTTACCCTAAATGGGAATTCAACACAAGATACGAAGAAACTTCATTGGATAGGATCCTCAAAGCAATTGCTGAAAATCCCGAACTATCAAACGATCCTAAATTAATGAAATGTGTAGGAGACAATGAATGTCTGTCCAAATTTTGTGCCTACTACAGAGATGGAAAGGAATTTGACCCAATATTACATAAATTGATACGTTTTTTTATTTTAAGATGGCTTTCATCTTAAGCTCAACCCATTTGTTGGTCACTTTATTAATTGGAAATATATATTATCCGCAATCAAAAAAATATGCATGTTAATGAAATATCGATTAACAATTTTAATTACAATTATGAGTAATTTATTCAGACAAAAATTATTGAAGTCTTATCTATAATGTAAATGTTGGCTCAAGTTCAGGTCGGAATTCTTCGCTGTAATTTGTACAGATGTAGTATAATATTTAATTTATTGTGGTCGGACTTCTGAGTAATCCCTGATAAATCCGGATAAATCCATAGTTACGAATTGTATAGTAAGAATTTTAGTAAACCCAACGTTTCGATTAGGATTTATTTTATGCCATTTTTGACCTTATGAAAACTATTTCGCAATTTTTATTAAATCTAGGTTATATTTTGGCTGATAACTTTGGCTCCAAACAGGAAATAGCTTTAGTGCTCTAATAAAATTACCAAAATAATTTTATTCGAAAGAATCATTCAATTTTAAAAACTAACAATGAATCCAAGCTCGCCCACATTCGGAGCGACATATAATCTAACCATCCTGAAATGCAGAAGGAGAAGGTCCGAGAATCGGCGTCCAGATTTATTTAATTTGATTGGATTGCGTACTTAAAATTGGCCAGAAATTTGCAACAATGTGCGGTTTGTATCGTGTTTTCATGGGGTAAAAAGTCGATTATGTGAACACTGTCACAGTCCCTGAAAATTGGAACCCAAGACATACGACTCGGATTTCTCGGAGGATACGAATTGTGTTTCCACACTAGAGATTCTTGCTTTGAGTTAGGATCATAGTGATGAACCCATGTTGAATGACCTTTCCGGGAGAAGATATAATTGTTGAGGTTAAACCGGTTTAGTAATCGTTTGGATATTGTCAATATTTCTGCTATTTGGTAGCCATAGGGCTTAAAATTTCCTTGACCAAGTGTTTGGGTGAAAAGCTTCAGAATCGAACTACACGATATCTTAACGTCACTAGCCAATTACCTAACCGTAAACCGTTGGTCTGACTCATTAATATTTTTTACGTTAGAACTGCTTATCTTCATTTTCGGCAGAAATGTGTCTGGGCTCTGGGAGGGCGTTTTTCGTACTTGGCCCCGTCACAAACCTCACAACTTGCAACTACTTTGTGAAACTTTGAATCGACAGAGCACAAGTTCCGTATACATTTGACAGCATTTCATGGGCTTCAGTTATAGATTTTCCTTGTTTCAAAAAATGAATAATCACCGCTCTTCCCCAAAATACTAAAAATATTAAAAATAAAATAGATACAAAATATATTTTCCATGATCAAATGTCAGAATTAATATGAGAAGATAAATCATGTACAAGACGGACCCATGGGGGGAATCTCGTAAATTTTGGTTTGCATTCCTAAACATTGTTGGCGAATGCGAGGAATTAATTTCAGAATTTTGGGATTAAGATAAGAATCTAACGAAACCTAATTCCTGATCGACCCTCGCATTACATTCAAACCATTTGCTTCGTCACCAAAACGTGAAGAGATGAAAAAAAGAATCTGGAGAGACATTGGAAGACGATTCTGTATATAATTCTGAAGTCGAACGGATGGCTATGCAGAATGCCATCTTTATGCGTGGGTGTACAGACTGGATTCCTTCATGTTGTTAGAATTACGGGTTCAACGAAATGGTTAAATCTTTATTATTGTTTTAGATAAGAAAAGAAATGTGAAGAGATCAGATCGTTGGACAATGACTCACCGAATTTCTGCACTAGTTCTACGCACTTCTGAATATACGTTAAAGTCGCAGACACGACACAAACCAAAGCTGTACAAAATTGAAGACTCTGTCTATAATATTATAAGAAAATATAATAAAATAAAAATAAAAACTTCCCTTGGATTAAGTGGGTTTTTCCATTCCAAATATTTCAATGTGTTACTCTGAAGAAGAGAAGTCAGCCAGGGTCAAGGGCAATGGCATAGAACCGGACGTCATAAACAAAACGCCACCGCAAGTTTCGGCATCCGAAAACCTAAAGTCTAAAGGTCTAAGTCTAAAGGATGAGTCTAAAGTAAGTTAGAAAACCTAAAGTCTAAAGGATATCCAATTTTTATCATCCACATGTCTATTATTCAGGTAAAATAACAAAAATTACATATTATTTTTGTGTCGGAACCATACGAAGTTACCTTAATGAAAATGACGGTTTGAGGGAGTTTTTCGGAAGTTTGTTGTGTCGTTTCTACAGCGGCGGTTCTAGGATTTCTTTAGCGATTGAGCTATGGGCAATCCGCAATTACAATTTTTGCAATAATATTAAGTTATGGCAGTCTCAGATTTAAGGTTATACTTTCAACTTGTATCGAAGAAAAGCTAATGTTACATTTGCTTCGGCTGATTTGAGTCGTTGGGGTTCAATTCCTCGGAGTTGTACCGACTTCAGACTATTAGGGGTACATACCTTCCTTAGGCAAAATGGTGGACAAGGAATTCTCATCAAAAATATTTTACTTATCACGAATGTCAATTAACTTGTGTGTTTTACATTAAATTTATACCAATATTTTTCGGGAGATGCTGTCCTTTTATTTTGGGAATGATCTTTGGCTTTACCTTGGCCAAGATCCTCATAGAAGACACGAAATGTGGAGGTTTTTGACGGTGATGCTCGTTCATGGCTCGTAAGTTGCACTAAACAGTAATTATGATTAGATACCAGATTTTTCAAAAACTGTCGCGTGGAGTTGTACTAATAGTCGTATGGTGAAAATAAACCACATTATTACCATACACTATGGGACAAAAGTAACGAGCCCGATGGTGATTTTTCCGCACCTAAAGTTCAAACTCAATATTTTATCAGTTCCGCGTAACCGATTTTCATAATTTTTTTTTAAAATGAAGCCAGTCCAATTGTCATTAAGAATCACCCAAAGAGTTAAAATCCAGACACTGTTTTCGGAAGGTTATGG
>JAQFYE010007106.1:0-10152 GCA_034694305.1 Protaphorura glebata
TGATATATAACCATTCCATATAGGCGCTTTCAATATTGTTCTATCTAACGGTTCTATATAGACGTTCCAAAAATGCTTTAATGGAATCGTCGGATAATGCGCGTCATACCCAAAATTGCACGGCTTTCTTTTAGTTTTCAACTATTTTATTGTAGTGGTAATTAATATTTTACCTCAAACTCTGCACCGGTCGACAACAGTACATGTATATTCTCCACCGCCTGTACAAAGAAGGTCTATAGATTCATGTCACGATCTTCTTTATTTCATATTTCAGCCCAACTAGGCTCCACCTACTTAACTGTAGCGGTGGCCCTGGAGAGATGCTTTGTCGTATACCGCCCTCTCATGGCTCGACCTTACTGCACCGTTAAAAATGCAAAGTCGGTATCCATCATCATCGTCACATTTACAATTCTATTCACAATTCCATTCTGGCTGGAATACAGAATTGAGAGTAACTACGACGAAAACGGGAGTTGGCTCAAGTACCAGGTCATCCCTGTTCTGTGGAAAAATGAGGATTATATCCTTTACTACAGAACTGTATCGGTTATGTTTGTGTTTAACTTCATACCAGTGACTGTACTAACTGTTCTGAACGTCCTCATATACCTGAGGGTATGCAGAATATGTATATGATTTATGAGTATTCATGGTGTTAAACAGATGGGCTAATGCGCCCCACCTGCGAGCAAGGGTGCTAATTAGTTCCAGCCCTTAACTAGATTACTCCCATACTTCCAAAGCACACTGCGAGGCTAATTGGCGAACATTCCCGAGGCGGGGGAACGGTAACATTCAAACAAGAAAGTATGCGAATTAGCCCCTGTATGTTGGTACATTATTCTCCTTACGGGGCGGGTTAAAGATGAAGAGATGTACTAATACGCCCTATCCGCTCAACTACACAAAGGCATTCTTAAAGTTCACGCTCGAATGTCGGTTGATGCTAATTAGCACACTTTCCAAAGTGGGACGTCTTGACCCATGTTGCGTTATAAATATATATATATATACATACATAGGATTTATGAATAATATGGCTATACGGTGTTTGGGGTGACAAGTATCCTCTGTACCCCCTTCTTAGCAGACGAATCAAGGAGTGTCGGACAAATTATCAGATGCAGCAGACCCGCGCAGCTAATTTGTTTGAAAATCCGATCCGCGCAGCGACGCTCACAAGCGCTAAAGCTAAAATCCGCATGAAAATACCCCTAAAAGTCGAAATTTTGAACTGATTTTAGACTAAAACACACCCAAAAGAAAAAAACTATCTCTTCCGCATTTATTTTAATACGACTTTCGTAATTTTTCTTAACCGTTTCGGAGAAAGATAATTTTTCAATGGCCACGTATTTGAACGAAATAGTTTGCAATATTTTTACTAAACGCGATTTTCTAAACCGGTCAAAAAAATCTAAGATTGTATAAAATATAGCAAAGAGTTTGCACTAGCGGATATTTCCAAAATAATTAATTTCTTTTTGTTGTTGTCAACAAATCGTTCAAAGATTCGACTTTCTTTATTCCTTCCGAATTGATTTTTTACGTAGACGCTAATTAGCGCCTCAATGCTCATCAGATTTCCGAGCGGATTAGTTCCCTAAAGCCGCCAAAAGATTCTTTACAAATTGCATATATAATTTTTTGTCCGTCTCCGCCTGATTGGTCTACCGATGGTATCCTGTGTTATGAATAATTAATTGCGAATATGGAATTTAAAAAAATTGTTAAAATTCAACCCTAAATAGGTGCGAGAGGCGAGTAAGAGAAGAGAGGCGATGTCCCAGACTAAATCCAAGGAAATATCTATTGCCAAAATGCTGACATGGATCGTCTCAGTCTTCCTCATTTGTAATTTGTCTCATGTGTACATTCACATTAGAACTGTATTCCACTTTGGAAATAATTCCAAAGAACTCACCATGTTCTCTTATCTCCTTTTCAATGTTAACTCTTCCGTCAACTTCATTATTTATTGTATCAAGACAAAAAAATTTAGAGAGACCTTTAAGGATATATTTTGGATCAATAAATCCAGAGGAGGCCAAACTGATTCTCCTTCACGGAACAATAACGCCACCACGACTATTTGACGACATCAATTACACAGAAATATTGGACTATAAGCTCCCAGCCAAACATAAGTAATAAATTTGTACTGTTGTAATGTAAATCTAAAGGAAGTCCTGGGTTCGATTCCCAGCTTCATTATTATTTTGAAACTTTAATATCTAAATATTAATACTAATTTAAACTATAGGAATGAATTAAACATAACGATAATTAAATTCTGACGAACTGATTTATTTGACATTTGACCTGCTGGCATTTATCAATGAAAGAGCTCTCTTTAAACATTTTGTTGCGATACAGTCTCAAGCTCCTCCTCGTCGCAAAATTGTACAAAACAACGTTCATCCGTAATATGCACATCATCATCATCTATGTGAATTACATTAGACACAGTAGATTTTGAATTACACGTATACATTGTGCATGTCCCTCGCATGGTCAACCAGGTGTGCCTAAACTTTCGATGGAACATAATGTATGGGTAAATTGTCAATTGCACGTATCTGTGGGGCGGTGAGACCAACCAGTGTCGGCAATAATACTTTGAGTCCATCTTGTTCTTCCTCGACTTTGATTCTGCATATTCCGGGCTCAACTGGATTTCTGATCTCGGATCAACGCTCAATTGTCAGCTGGCTATCAGGTGACAGCTGATAGTCGTCCAGTTCGTCGTTCAGTTCGTCCAAGAATTGTGGATTTGTACTTCCAACACTTTTTAATCTTAAAAAAAATTGACATTTCAACAAAAATTAATTCAAAATATTGTACAGTATTGTATTAAAATATGATATTATGATATGCCTTGTATTATTTCAATCGTGCCTGTGGCCTACAGTGCAAAACTATTCAAGTAAATAATATCAAAACTAAGACTATGAATAAAAAATTGTAATGAACGTGTCTACA
Organism: Protaphorura glebata; assembly: GCA_034694305.1. Classification (NCBI taxonomy): domain Eukaryota; kingdom Metazoa; phylum Arthropoda; class Collembola; order Poduromorpha; family Onychiuridae; genus Protaphorura; species Protaphorura glebata. The sequence goes on from JAQFYE010007106.1 coordinate 2,989, forward strand.
TCACGGTCCTTTCTGGCTGACTTTGTATTATTCCAGAAGCATAAAAGTCGGATAAAATAGTGCGTTGAGATGCCTTCGGATTTGAAATAATAATTTTTGCAACGTGTGTTACTGGCGATGAAACTTTCGAAAATTCATAAACATTTTTAAAATAGGAGTAAATAGATAGGAAATTGTGATCCCATAAACCTACTCCTGAGACAGTCCAGACAAAGTGATCCGGACGAAGGGAAAAAGTTGATCCCAAATTGGGAATTCCAAACCTAGATTTTGATCTCGCTATCACATTGGAAACTGAGTTTGACTTCAAGGTCAGGATCATCAAATGATAAGTTTCATTGGAAATACCAAATAGTGTGATCTAAGCTCAGGCTAAAATCAGAGAGATCCCGCATTAAGAATACTACAGCTATAATCGAATACTGTTATCCGTCCTAGAATTTTTTTTAATTTATACATTAATTATTGGGTAATTGTCAGTTAATTATACGATACTACGCAAACCTTTAAAAATTGTCCATTAGTTGGTAATTATTTAGGTATTTATTTTATCTAAATATTTAGTTGGTAAAACTTGTAGTCGGCAAAGAGTTTGCGTTCATTTTTCAAGATCAGGTGTCAAAATTGTTGACTTTGTTAATGAAGGACATTTCTTTTTCACAGCAAAATTTGGCACCGATTGTACTTTTCCTTTTCTAAAAATTAGACACCAAAACCCATAATCTTGGTCAAAGCCCACCAGGGCAGTAGCCGAAGCAAAGGGGCCCTCTCATACCTGGTCAACAGTTGTTTCATCTAAAACTAGGGAAAAAATCGGTCAGAAGTGACCTCAATTTGATATCTTGCGTGAGCTCACCATCAACATTTCTTTCACAGACTCAACACTTTTTAGTGAGTAGTCTATTCCCGTGCCTTAAAGAACACGAATGTGAAATCGGTTTGACCGTTTAATCTATCAATCAATCACTGGGATGCATGGGATTTGTATGCTAACCTTTGTTGTGCGGTCTATGTCAAGAGTCTCGGTTTACTAAATTTTATATCCGCAGTTTGGTGACCAAACATTACGTGCTGAAGGGAATTTTTTAATTAATTTAATTAAACATCTAATATTCATTGTTACAGAATACAGGTTTTGTTTGTTGCATATCGGAACCGAATTATTTATTACAGTTTACAAATTACAATTTAAGACGTTTGAATTTACAGAGGAAATAATTTAAACACAGAAGTTAAAATGAAATTAATTAGTAGGTCATTTCCCGTAAGGTCCATCAGCAAGGCATTCGAAATTGAATTATTACTCGCAAGTGCAAACTGCTTTATTCTTTTTTGGAGTATTAGGTTTAAGTTTGCAAGTCTTCTCGGTGAATCCGTAAGACTGGCAAGCTCTTTTGCAATTGGTCCTGCCTTTATCTTTGGAATCCTTTTCTGTACACCACAAATTAACATATCACATTCTTTTCAATTTTTATAGAATTGTTTAAATTATAAAATGAGTATAAAAGTTTGGCAAACTAACATAGACATCTGATTTTGCAGAGAATTTTCGACTTTGGGCCTCCTTATTTCCTGTGCATGCAATCGTTTTTTTAACTGCGAATGTTTCATCCTCACCCACATCAGCTTAATCTTCTACCTCGTCCTCTTCGTCGTCCTCTTCTGCGTTCGTCTCGAAGTTTGCGTCATTTTCCAAATGAGCACCGCAACTAAGTGCAAAGAATACCAAGAATATGATCGGCAAGAATGTCTTCATTGCTGGATCGTCGTTTGGGTATTTTAACTTGGTGACTTGGTGTTTTGAGTTAAGAAGATTAGTGAATAATCATTTTTTTGTCCTAGTTTATATACCTCCGGTGTTCCACAAAACCTAGGTATCATTCGGCGAAAAGCGGCAGGACGAATTAATGACATGAAATGTTAAGTACATTCATAAATTTGTATTTTGTGCAACGTTTGCCTACCATTTTAGTGCTCGGATGAAAATTTCATCAATTTCATATTAAACCCAGAAGTGGGTCAATAGTACGTACCAGATATGACCCACATGCAAATAAAGACATAAAACATTACTTGAGATTTCAGTTAACTTCCCAGTTACCGTACCATTTCATCATACATAATACGATGGGCATTTTGTGCAACGTTTGCGTACTATTTTAGTGCTCAGATATAAATTTCATCAATTTCTTATTAAACACAAAAGCAGGTCAAAATACAAAATGGGTTAATTTTATTCAAAAATCTTTTCCACGTACAGAATTTGTTGGTCATAGTTAAGAAATGTCAAACATTCAAGGCAATTTGAATGTAATTGCTCTTGAGTTGACATGAAAAAAAAATAAGTAATTTTATAAGTAGGATAAAATTTAACAGCGCAAAGAACATCGCGGCACATACGCGGGGAATGGGGGGCGGGGGCTCGCGTCAGTGCGATTGCCTACAAACATTGCATAGAGCTTCTCCTTGACCTCCTGAATAATGTTTAAATGGGGGCCAAGTCACAGAAATCTGGGACCCCGGTAGAGGTCATCCAGCTTAACATGGGCATCACCCCGATCGACCCCAAACTTTACACACAGGCTGTCCATGACCTCCTGAGCAGTGTTTAAATGGGAGGCCAACTTTAGATTTGGTAAGCTAGCCTAACCGGAGGTGGTGCGCATGTTAACCCTGTTGACCTTCACTGACCTCTGGGGGCTCCGCTGATTATTTCTGAGACGTGACCCACATTTATACTTTGTTCAGGAGGTCAAAGAGAACGTGCTTACAAAGTTTGAGGTCAATCGGACGGAAATGGTGCCCATGTTCACCCGGCTGATATTCACTGACCTCTAGCGGGGTCCCTGATTTTTTCTGTGACTTGGCCTCCATTTGGACAAGACAATTGGTCCAAGAGGTAAAGAAGAAGCTCTGTGCAAAGTTTGGGACCAATCGCACTGACGTGTGTCCGCCGTGTATGTGCCGCGATGTCCTTTTCATATAATCGGATGATTTGATACTCAAATATGGAAGCCCGTGCTCAATTAATAAAAATCATCTAATTACTAAAATGGTGTTCCAGTTCCAGAATCAATTAAGAAAGTCTAAAGTTGATACAATGAATGGTGTAATTTGTTCCTGTAGGTATGTATTGCAGTGATCGACGGTGTTCTAAAAAGGTGCATATTTTTATTACCCCAACATATTAAATGTGATGAAACATAGCGACAACTTGCAAATACTGGCAAGTGAACTCAAATCACAAGTAATACTTTTTCGGGTCACATATGGTACTTAGTCTTGATGTACATTTGCATATAAAATGATATATAGGATTATTTATGTCTCAGCTCATAAATCGTGTGCAAACATTACACAAAAATGCAGTTTTTTAAATAGCATTTGTGTATGGAACTAGAGTTGGGTGATTAATTGATTTTACTGAAGGATTAAGGATTAATGCTTGTGGATTAAGATTTAGAATTAAGATTTTCATACCATTAATTTTCTGGGACTGAATTAATCCGGAATTAACCAACATTAACAAGTCACTCGGATTAAGGATTGAAATTAATTAATCAGAATTAGTAACGTGATTAAGGATTAACTATTAAAAATACATATTTAATTCACGTAACGAAGTCCATAACAATAATTGTATAAAAAGATTGAATTTTAATGACAAATCGACAAATTTAGTTTTCTTAATTTATAATTTATTTTAACGTTAAATTGCTTTTACTTGTCAATACACAAGAATATCGCTATTAATTTTTTTTTTGTAAAACAAGAAGCATGGTCAGACAGACGCGCACGTTTTGTTGTCAAGATCATACCACCACAATTAAATGCTCACTCGACTGGTGCGGAAGAACAAAGAGATTTGTTGAGGTTCATAACTATTTTTGCGAAATGTCGGGTATTCGATATGCGTTGACAGATCTGTAGAGGGGTCTTCGAAAAACTTCAAACATTTGTAGAATATCAGAAATTGGGACACAGGGTATTTGATTTTCCACAATCTCCATACGTTCAACGATAATCACGATTGAAATATTAATCACGATTGGAGAGATTAATCATGATTAATATTAATTAGTCCCGATTGTCGCATCTCGGTTGTCGCATTTATAACACCCGTGGAACTAATTGGGACGAAATTGAACTATTCCCATTCGTCCCTGTGTTAATGGAACTCAATATTTGCGTGTCCGCAGAAGGAATGTAAGCAATGTAACACAGAAGAAATGGAGGTAGAAAAACTGCAACTAAAAACGGAGACTGAGACAATGGAGAGCGCGATGGCAGTGAGCGAGTGGATTCACTGTTTCCACCGCTTCAGTTTTTTCACTTCCTTTCAAAAAGCCTCGCCAGTGTACTCTGCCACTTTAGTTTGGATCTGGCAATTCCACGATAGCTGGTGCGTAAATACAGATATCAGGTATTCGGAACTATCAAGTACCATAAACTCGGAGCAAGCCCGGATTGTTTAATTTGAATATGTATTTTCGGTGGTGACCTCTGACGTAACATTAGACATCACCAAAAAGGACACTTCCTGCCTCTAAATTTATCTTAGGTATACTTTTTAATAGATATTTTAGCCAGCTCCCCAAGATGCTCTGACCTCACCATATACGTCCAATTAAGATCACTCATCACCTCAATGCTTTTGGTTGTTTTCTAAAAAGAAATTTTGATTTCCTCATTAATTGTATGAACTCTTTATAATACTTTTTAATTACATGCTTAGGTCACCTGAGCGTGCGGGTTTTCCTTTTGTTGCTCCCCTCTTAAATAAACTACATATCTTCTAAAATAGAGATACTATTCTTGCTAGAACTGTTTATTCGTGTGGTTCTGATTATTAGAAATAATTAACTAAATATTAAATTTGAATAACACGAAACTTGGTTTTGTATCAATAGGCTTAGAGGACGACCGGGCACGAGGTCACAATTGTCATCACAATGTTCAGGTAAATATAAATTATAATTAGTACGTGCGATTGATTATTCCTTAATGAATTTTCTACTTGCTGAAATGTAAATTTATTCACCTCATTTTCTAATTAATTATTTTAAAGTCGAGTGTACCATCCTCAGCCGCTGGATCTAATATTTAGCTCCCCTGTTGTCTAGTAGTTTGTATAAAACCTAACAACAGTCACCCTTGACCTGTTATATTATTTAACCATCCTTTACAAAGACGAGACTATATTTGTGAAAATCACACTACGGGATACCAAAAAACACTTGTTTAAACGAGATATTTTAACAAGGCATGAGCATGATTCTCCGGACGACAACTCTAATTTACAAAAGAGGCACACGTCATTAACAAAAAATGACTTGTCTGTAAATTTTGAAATTTCTATCCCGGGTATCCATGACAGATGTAACCGATGCAACGAAGGCTTCGTACCAAACCTGGGTCATTTTACTTTCTCCACGTTGGGAATTTCAATGCGGACGCGTGGGTTCAAACTAGTATCTGTCTTTTCTGTGTGCGTCATCTAGCACAAGTCAGTTTTAGTAATTCCAAAGCGGTTAAATTTTCTCACCGGTTTTGCAACTTGTCAAGCATTTTATTATTCATTTAATTGAATCTACATTTGAAGGCATAGTACTGAACATATTAAAAATGCAAAGCGAATTTTGAAGTTTGAAATTAAATAGTAGAATCGGTTATCTACGAATGAACGGAAAATGTGACCTACAATCTACAATATCTTATTCGGTTGCATATTGTGAGAATAGCATTGCGATGGAATAACATAAAAAAGAAGATACAAAAGGTTAAGGCCCAAGCCATTGGACCAATCCGGCCTGGGTAAGGGAGTAGCGAATTCTACTCTTACCCTACTCAGGTGACACTACACACGTAGCCGTACCTGAACCTAATACATTACGTTAATCAATCCTAATGTTATTCTATATCAATCTTACTCTCTCACAATTTTCAACACGGCTTATTGGACCTCAATTAATAAAGTTTTATCTGCATCTTAATTACATAATGCATGATGCCTTCACAATTTGAAACACGGACATTATGAAGCATCGCAAAATTAAGTCGCATGGTAATTTACATTTACATGTGAATGTAAAGTAATAACAAAGCACTCCTCCGATATCTCACACGTCAAAGTTAAGGAAGCAAAGTTGATTTCATATTGTAGGAATTATTGGGTAGCATGGGTAAGAATCAACATTTAATCTTTACTAAAGCTAATAAAATTGAAAACTCAACTCTAACTTTACTATTCAAAGTCAATGACTTCACCTCTTATAATTCTTCTTTCGGTCCTCGTCATGTGAGTGTAATGAAATCATATTATTAAGTGAGGGGTAGAGATTATTTAAATCAAATTTATCATTAAATATTATGCGAGTGCAAGCTTCATTACTTTCGAACTGTTCGAAGATTTAATTCATTAATGCAATGCAGCGAACACATCGTATAACCTACTCCTTACTTATTAAGTAAGGAGTAGGTTATTTAAATCAGGTATAATTTTTGCAAATGTTAGCGAAAAAAGATTATAAGCTTCATTTCTTTCGGACTGTTTGAAGATTTAATTCATTAATGCAATGCAGCGATCGCATCGTATTTCATTAATGTTTTCCCTGCATCAGTATGACGCACATTCACAAAATTACAATTCAGAACTTGTACTATAAATACATGGATTGTGCGACTGGAAAGTAAATTCCAATTAGGAGTTCAGTGATTTTATCCTCTCGTAGCTTTTGTCATAGCAGATAAAATAATGGGGCGCAACCAACTGGTCTTGTTGGGTATATTTTCCTTGGTGCTACTGGTTCGTATTGCTTTGTCCAATTTTCAAATATACACCATATTTTTAAAAGGTAAATTTTACATTATATCATTACAATATTTTTTCAGATTTCACCTGTCGCGTCATCCGAAAGGGATACTGAAGCTGAGAATGGTATACCTGCCCTGCGAGCTAGTATTGGAAGACTAATTGCTATAATCTTGGTTTGTTATCATAGATTGACCTTTTTCATCATTGTATTTTAGGTACCCGGACTTTTCCTGAAAGAAGCGGGCTAATTATTCCCAGTGTATTTTCATGCCCGGAGAAACTTGTCACATTTATTCTGCCTTGCTCCTAACCCTGAACATGAAGAAAAATGTGTCAAGTGAAGACTGCGT
>JAQFYE010007107.1:0-10151 GCA_034694305.1 Protaphorura glebata
TGTTAAGTGGGCGTCCAAATCTACCCGAAATAGATCCACTCTGCTTAATATGTCGCGACTCGTGTGGGAAATGAATGTAACAATTATAAACTTCAATTAACTGGGAGAAACTTAGAACTTTAATTTGTTTCAACGAAAGTTACTTCCCAAATCAATTACAAAAATCATTTTCGTTTTGAGCAAAGATCACACACTTGTGCCCGGTTCAGAGACCAACGTAATAATAATCGCTACCAAAAACGGGAAGCCGAAAATCAACGCTCAACTCAATACAAAAAACCATTACGTAAGAACAAACAAATATTGCATCATGCAAGATGCACTAACTAAGAAAACTAGATGGCGTATCCTCCCAGTACGACGAATTTTAGCATGATCACATTTTACATACGTCGTTATTTCGTTTCGTATCTTTTTCAGATTTTCAAAATTTTTAAAATAATCATAAAAATTTTATAAATCCCTGTACCAGTGCGTTTAAATTTTACCGCCATATGTGCTCACTACAGGCGCGGAATTTTGATTATTTTTGAAATTCTGAAAATTATTTGTGAACATTTACAGGCCGGTGGAATTTAGATTGCAATAATCCATATGTATTATGCTAGGAACCTTATCAGGAAAATAAGTTTGGCCGTTATGCCGAGAATACTTCCCACTAATCGAAAAATAACAAAATTGGAAAAAAAATAACAAGTCCTTTCAAAATTGGCTTAAATATGTATTTTTTGATAGACAGTCAAAATTTTTGAAATTATGAAGTTTTGAAACTCGAAACATTCATTTGGGACAACATATCTGTTACTTAATAAAATGTATAAACTTAACTGAATTCCCATAATTATTTTTGGCTTCGTTTATTTTTGTAACTCGTACTACTTTTACGTAATCGAGTCAACACCAGCGCCATTACCTCCGCCGAAAAGAGCCCCCTCTATTGGATTTACTTTAAAAGCTTAGCTACTGCATTGTCATTCCTTTCAAGAGCTCTATCTAATGGCGTGGCGCCATGGCAGTCCTTCACACTTGTGTCTATTTTGTTCTCAAGAAGAAATTTAACCCGAAATATGTTTGTGATTATATGTAAAGGTGTCTCTCCTTTGCTATTCCGCGCATTCTTTATAATACCGAGTTTAATGGGGTCTGTTCTTATCACTTTAGTACCGAAAATGGGATAACGGATTGGTGATTCCTCTCTTCCACCATCAGTGAACCAATCATTGACAAATTGCAACAACTTAATTAACATAGCATCAGTCGTCAACTTCAAAAGCGTCTGTCCCAGATTGATAATTTCATCAAATTTTGCGCCAAATTTCAGTAACAATTGAGCAATGCCAAGCCTGTTCGTCCTAGCTGCATGATGCAGTAGTGTATTGCCGTCCTCATCTCTCGCATTCAGGATCGGTTCCATACATTCGGTACTACAAGGAAGACTACTGAACACGTCAGCAACTCTATTTTCAGAACAACTGGATTGTAGAAGCGTAAATAGTGTAGTTACACTCCAGAGCACAAGAGCTGTGATAGGATTTTTTGCAATCGCTAGTGGTGTTTGAAGGCGCTTGTTCTTAAGGCAGTACTTTGCACCCCTTTCTAGCAACACAATACTTGATAGATAATTCACCCCTGTGTGTAGAGGTGTCTCAGACATGTTGTCAATTGCATTGATGTCTGCTCCGTGGAGCAGCAGCCACTCAATGGCCAAGCTTAATCCCTTTTGATATGCTACATGCAAGAGAGTTTTTCCCGCACAGTCACGTGCATGGACACATATAACTGGATCATATTTTGAAGCAAAATCAGTAATTTTAAAATGACTTGCTGATGAAGAAAACAAACTGCCAATACACATTAGAAGGTTGACGACAAGTTCACTTTTTCCTAGCTGGGCCAACATGAGTGGTGTATTTTTCTTGTTATTCTTTAAGTCAAACATGCACCCCTTTTTCAGAAGAAGCGAAACGAATTCAATACTAACTGGATGCTCACAAGCTTTATGCAATGCAGTATTGCCATCGCAATCCATAGCGTCAATGTCAATGCCGACAAAGCCTCTCATATGGTCATATCTTCCACTAAATAAGTTTTCATTTTTAATTGCCAAACAGTCATCGTTAAAGTTCAACAAGAATTGGGATGCTGGTGTATCATTATTGTTAGCTGCTACGTGTAGCAGCGATTGACCTTTCGAATTCCTGGTGCTCAGAATAAACTGCATGGGATTGCCAGAATCATACGCGTCCGGATAAAATCTATGTTCATCCAAACCGTAGCAATCTTGTTTGTTTAGAACATTATCTTCTAGATCGTCCATCAAATTTTTGCTCTTGAACAATTTATCAATTAAACTAAATATCCAGCAACACTCTTTGGAAAACCACGAATCAGAGTTGCTTACTAAGTCGATTGGCTTTCTTCTATTTGAATCGGTTGAGTCATATATACCACCGCGCGTGAGCAAATCTTTTGCAATGGATAAGTTTCCTTGCTCCAGTGCGTAATGCAAGGGAGTTCGACCGTCACGGTCAACCAAATTGACATTAGCTCCTTTCTGAATAAGGAATTCAGCCCAACAAATGTTATTGGACTGAACAGCCAAATGCAATCTTGATCTTCCTTGGCTGTCTATGCGGTCTGGATGGCATGAACTTGGATGAACTTGAAAGTACAAGACGTACCACATTTGGAGTTTCCTAGTGGAAACCGAAATCTGAGCACCTTTCTTAACCAAGTATTCAACAATAAGCCACTGCTTATTGTTTATGGCAAAATTCAAAGCAGTATTGCCACCGCTATCTTCATCGTTAAGCTTGAAATTGCACTCTTCCACCAAATATTTGACACTGTTTAAATGTCCATCTTCTGCCGCATGGTGCAAGAGTGTTTTTTGGTGAGAATCTTTTGTATGTATATCAGCTGAAGTTTGAGTGAGTAAATACTTTACCACCTCCATGCGGTTGTGTTCAAGTGCGCGATAGAGGAAAGACATGTAGTCTGTCGGTGTGCATGACTGGAGGAATCTCGTTTGCAGCATGTACTTGAGAGATTCCAGGTGTCCATTCAATGCAAGATATATTGTAATCCTAATCAAATATCTGTTATCCACTTTGATGAGTAGCCCGTGGCGGATACCACGACTGAACACATATTTCAGGATTCTCAAACAGTCGGTATCGCAAAAGTTACCTACGGACAAAAGGTGATTGATTGGTCTGGTCCCGTTATCTGGACTAGTGGCCACCAACGTCCTTCTGTGTGAATCTATTGCATTAAGTATAGCATCAACTACTAGCGTATGACCGTACGCACAAAAGTGCGATAGTGCTCTCGGATAATAATAGTCATCTGAGAAATCATGAAAGGAATGTGGTACATGCATTGCCAATAGACCGACAACAGGTCTGAAAGCGTGATACTGTCTATAATATGCAGAGTGGGTCTTGTCGGCGGCATGGCGAAGTAGAATATACATTTCGTCGTGTGTCATGGTTCGAATGTCAGCGCCATGTAGTATCAAGGTGCATGCGACATCCCAAAACCGATTGTTGGCTGCGCACTGTAGCGCCGACTGACCTGATTCGTTTTTGAAATTTACCAACTCCAGTAGTTTAGACTTCTGATTTTCCGGATGGTTGAAAATGGACCAATGAATGATGGCGTCTTCACTAAAATGTAAAGGTGTACTGAAAATGTGATCATCAACGTCAATGTCGACGCTGTCGGCGATAAGATGTTCCACCTCTAGTGAAATACCATTTAATACTGCATTGTATAATTCCATTTCCAGAAAGCCGGTAGACTTTTGTCTTGGAGGATCAAACATGTAAGGACTCCCCAAATCCTGAACTATTGCTGGTCCTACTTGTGACACTTTACCTAGAAAATTTTCAGTTTATAATTATTGACGGGCCGAGAAATGTTCAACATTCTTGTTCCACAAATATTGCGGGAAAAGTTAGGATAGAATTAACGACAAACCTCATTTGTATCTACTCACGTAACCCAAATTTGTTCACACGGCGGCGAGTTTTGCGTTGATGGACCGATAAAATGTGTGAAAATTCAATACATGAACTGTAACAACCATTCAAGACTTTAACTTCTACCGCCTTAACAACTTGATAGTGAAAAAGTATTTTAATTTGGTATTATTACATTCTGTTTCGTCTAGGCTCTCACATGTACTACGGCATTAGTGATGGCAGACACTAACTTATCCAGGGCATAGCCGTACAAATAGCGGAATGTTTGCACAGCTAACCAAACCACTCATGCAAAATAATCGATAAGATAAATTATTTCAGGCTCTCAGAACAATGAAATCTAGTTTATCTACAAGTCGGCTTAGTTAAAATTAATCTCTCACCCCAGAGGTTTGCAATACATATTCGTGTAAATTGTGTGAACTCAAAGCAGCACAGTAATACGAGTTGGCCTACGTGAGTTTGTACATGGGTCACACTTCTCTTCGATATGCAATGCTCTAAATATTTTTGTAGGGTTCAAAATAATGCGATCAGAGTGACCCATAAGTGTTAGATAAACATAATTTTGGCATATTGCTGTTAGCGCTCTCGCGTAAACTCCGAAGATGTACTTTCAAGATAGGACATTTTATGACAGCTTTTGGTGGTTACTTTCCCCCCATCATGCCAAACTTCCGATATTAAAGTTCGTTTTTAAAATTGTAAGAGAAATATAAAACAAACTGAAACTGAGTGAAGTAGAATAGATTCAGCTTGAGTCAACGAAAAAGATGAGTTATGAAAGTTACTTCTTCATTCAGGCTTCGGTGTACACCGTGCAGAAGTCAAATTTTAGATGTCGGCGAGTGGATGAAATTTTTGAAATTTACAATTTTTTTAAAGTTTGTGGGATGTCCAGTAGAGTTGAGATGAAATAACTGAATGAGACGAACTTTCAAATTTTCTGCGCTTAAATCTCATAGTAGGGAATTTCATCACCTAGTGCCCCGAATTTCAAATTGTCCATTTTTAGGGCACCGGTTAAAATTAGACAACCTTACCTTATTTAGGCAGAATCATTTTATTTAAACTCCGAGTCCGGAGTCGGCAGAATGAGGCCTTACTGTCATTTAATTTAAATGAATTAAAATTAATACGATAGAAAGAGTGTAACGACGACTAGGTCCAGGTCCGTATCCGTATGCAATAATTTGGTTCTACCAAATATAACATAGGAGCTTGGGTGTCTCTGGACACTGACTGAATATTTTATTTTAAAACCAGTCACAATGCAGAGTGTCGACGAGTTTCATACCTAGGTATGTTCATTTATTACTTTAATAATGAAACCAACCAAAAAATGTCTGTACGGTACGCGGACTCTCATTTTACGTTCATTTCTCGGATGTATATAATTAATGACTTCTATTGATTCACAGAAATGAACTGATTTTATTAATACGCAAAATACGTCAAAACAAAGATATTTAGTACATAACGCAATATTTTTCTCAGTGTACGTATGTTGTACTAAGTATTACTACAGAGTATAATTATTGCAATTAGGGTACATCCTGGGTATCGGATAAGTAAAGGTTGTTACATGCTGATACTGATAGCAGTGGAACATGTTCAACCATAATTTTCTGACCTTCATGTTGCTTTATTGTAATTTATTTTAATCTATTCATATGATTAGTACATTATGTCAAGGATTCGATTGCATTATGTATATTTATCTATATAATATACTTAATAATATTATAATATTAAGCACTCTCTACATATTCCATCAATAAGAATAGTGTGTGTGCTGTACACAGTGATGGCATGTGTATTATTGTGTCTATGATTGACTTAAGCATCTAACTGCATGATGGTCACAATATATGAAATCAAAAACTCCGTATAATGATAAAGTGAATTATAGTCAATGGTATAAATCCCACCTGATGACATTGACATTTTCCCCAACGATACAATTTCCCTTCTATCCAGTTTATTCCTCTGTGCAGAATCAGAGCACTCCGTACTACATCGCATGAATGTTTTCAAATCCTCTGACTTGCTCTGAAGTTCTGCCAATGGAATTAAAACATGCATGACTCTCATGAGCAGAAACAAAAAATTGGAGCCCAAGAAAAGTTGGATGACAATGTTTCCATTGTTATGAATAGCCCCATAGAGTACTAACAAAATAGTTCCTGACACAGTAGCCATATGAAATACAATTCCACTGGCAAATGCTTCGTTCATTTGAATGATGATGAGTTGGAATGATCTGTACAAAATCACTGCTTCCGTGTTGTTCTTCCATATCTTTGTGTTTGATAAGATTTCCAAGTACATGAGTAAGTGGGATGCAATGGCTCCTAACATCATATCCATTGAAATCACAGCTCCCCAACCGTATGGACTCAAGTAGATTTCAGCAATCGTCAATATACCACGTGCAGGGTCACGGAGAGCAGTAATTGTGTCAAATTTGACATCATCGTCCAATGAGGTGGATCGCATAGTTGGAAATATTGTGAAGAAAAATCCAGGAAATCTTTGGAAAATTATGTTCATGGATGCAAAGGCGATGACGCTGAAAACGGCTGCGAACCAACCGAATGTGATCTGGAGTTTTCGGATTTTCACCCATTTTGTCAATTGACGGTCGCACTTGACCTTGTCTTTAAAAAATATACTTGTTAGTTGAGGGTACCCCTAGTAGTAATTAATTATGGGCGACTTACCATATATTTGGGCCTCCATTCGTATCCAAGACGTCATAAGGGTCGCAATTTGCTCACCTTTGACCCGATGTGTGATAATAATGCCAAATACCATCATCGGAGCCACAATCCAAATGAGCTGGATGACGATAGTTGTCTGAGCTGTCGACAGATCTTCTACAGTTAGCAAAGTATTTGCAAAGACGACCACTTGTTTGATGTGAAGAATCGTTAGATAGATACAATTGAATTTAAATAATTTTTGAAAGAACCACTCGCTTTTAACCAATTGGATATTTGGAACATTGAAACGCCAAGGGAATGTGCCAATATTGCACATAAGGTCAAATATTTTCTTGTAAGCTTGGTGCACGTTGTCGGCCATTTTGAATATGACTGATTGGGCGGCGATCAGGGATAGATTGACTGAAAATTTATCACATACACGGGTATTTACACCGCTAACCTTGACTTTTAATTAAGTGGGCTGGGTACAGTAACCTCTACTTTTATTTTAATTTCAGGACAGAAGTCCTGGAGGAATATTCGTTAAAATGTTTATCACAATGTTGCGTTCCCTAAACTTGAAATTCTCCAGCAAATTGAAATTGTATTTAATTTTTTAGTTTGGTGACGTAGGATACGAATGATGGGTGGAGTCGCAAGTAAGAACGGTTGCATTTTACTCGCATCGGAGACGGAATCTGGAATTTTTTAACACCTTTTACCGCGCTAACCAGAAACGATAATTTCAGGATGCGGGTATTCGTGGAACAACCCATGCACAATTACTAACGAGAATCTGAGACCTTGAAGTCCCACATGATTAAATTACAGTATATTACACTCCACTCATGAAATTTACGAATAGATACGCCACGTGCAAAATTTCACGGTACTGCAACTAATACTAAAATAACTATTTACTTGAATCAGTTGTATGTATGACGAAGTCTCAAATTCTCGCCAGTTATCAAGGACGTGCCGTCCCTCCTACGTCGGTGCTCTGAAATTATCGCTGCTGGGTTGCAATGAACCAACATTTGAATCACACACATTTACGGCCGTCAGCAAGGTTAAACAACACAATATGTCGGTGGATAGTATCAGAATAAAACTTCTTGTTCAGGGATTCCATGTCCTAATGGCAGGGTCAACATACACTGACCTCTAGTGACCAACAGGGGTCATACGGTATGATTTTCGAAATTACAGACTTTGGTACGGGTGACAAATATCACAGTGCACTGGAGGAGGGTTAGATAAATTGTCCGAATGCTACATGAACGACTCACAAATTTGGCAAATCATTACCTAAAATAATTAATTCTACCAACGAAAACTTAATTTTCTGAAAAAATGTCAGAAATTATTTTCTTTTCTGAAGCCGCAATTTACATAAGTACCATAGATCATTTAAAATTATTAATTCAACCCGCCGCTTATTTGTGCATAGTGCCTACAGACTCGGGGCATTATATGACCTGAATGCTTATTCGGTCATTTACATTGTGGTAGTCACATAAAAATGTGGATATTCTAATATATATCCATTGGGTTCTGGTCTTCCTCATATATTAAATACGACCATGTTAGAGTAGTGTGGGAAAGGAGTGGGAATGGTACGGGATCCTGTCCACAATTTAGATGCTCGATTATCCGGACTCCGTACGAATCCAAATGGCACTTTCATTTTAACACAGGAAGAGTCGTCCGTGTGCTAGAATCCCATTTATGTTCACTGTGTACATTTTGCTCTGCACTGCACTCTTCGTTGGTATGCACTCCATTCCATTCCCCTCAATGTAGTCAAATATTTTGCCTCCTAGAAAATTGGACTCAAAATTTTTGCTAAGCCGAACGCGAACGCAGGAGGAATTCATAACATATTTACAATGGAACATGGACAGTTTGTATTGACCAACTAGTAATAAGAAATTACGCATAAATTGATAGTCTCCGCACGAAGGCATGGTCAAACATATTCCTTGTCTTTCGTATAGGCGGTTTGCATTTCATTTAATAAAGATAATATACCCCCAGTAGTAGGGAGAAATCAGGCAAAATGCAAAATGCATCAAAATGTATTTGAAATATTAATGACAACTACAACACTAAATATTGTATTTTAATTACAATTGAATTTCCGATTTTCCGGACACTTTAAAATATGGTAATGACCATCAAAAGATCACGTAGGTCGTGAGTAGGGTTATAAAAGAATATTCTTTAGATTTATTTAGACCAGGCGTTTATTTTTTTTAAAAATGACATTTTTACCCAGCGTTTGTTCATGAAAGATTGGATAAAAGTTGAAGAAAATACAACATTGGTGGTTATGTACAAATTATCGGTGATTAACAAATTTTGGAACAGTGGACCACGACAACCGAGAAGATCAAACTAAATCGATCAAAATGAAATTTTCCATTGGGTACGTTATTACCAGAATAAAATTTGCTTACCTGTCGTTTCCGTCGGAGGAGTGTTATACGTTCCTAAGTTAGTTCATTGATTGT
Organism: Protaphorura glebata; assembly: GCA_034694305.1. NCBI lineage: Eukaryota > Metazoa > Arthropoda > Collembola > Poduromorpha > Onychiuridae > Protaphorura > Protaphorura glebata. The sequence continues at coordinate 9,208 of JAQFYE010007107.1, forward strand.
CTGATGATCTGGACTCCATGAGCTGAGAGTATTCCCGTCTATTGTCACGGAAGAATGAATTTACTTCATTCATTCATTGTTTATTTGTTAATTTTTCTGTTCGGAACCTTAACTGACTGCATTAATTGGTTCGAGTAATAGATAGTAAATAGTAAATCTCGAATTATTAATCTATCAAAATACAAACTGAATTTTATGAACGGGTATATTTGTGTATAACAAATACGTTCGAAATTGTAGGTAATTCTAATATTACTATTAGATATATACTTATATATTAGATATACTATTAGATTAATTCTAATATTACTATATTGTAGCAGCGAATTTTATTTATATTTTCATTAATCACTTCAGAATTTTGACGACGCGACGTTGTAGTCTTTGATCCTAATTTTTCTAATGTTATATGAGCTACCCCGTGGTACAGGAAGAACGCTAACAAGAATTTGGATTTCTTCCGACCTCAATGTTTTCAAAAATTTGAGTCGTGCGCTGTTTTCACTTTCGCAAAGTTTGGGGTCACTTAAATGACTGGAATTTTGAAAGCCGGAAATAGCACTGTCGAAGGAGAACATCTATAACTATAAATAGGTCGACGATTAGAAAAGATAAATAAAATAATACAATAAAATAAAAATAAATAAAATATCAGTGTAATTTTATTCGGGCTAATATTGAATCATCCTCGCTATAAGACCTGCCCTGTAAAATATTCAGTGACACTATTCTTTTCATTTCAAGAATCATTATGGAACTGACGTGGAAAATAATTACCAGGAGAAAGTCGAACGGCAGCCTAAAAGCCCTAAAAGTTTTTCACAATTGACAAGTGATGATGAAGGTCCCAGAGTACAAATTCTAATGCACAAAACTGAGAGATTTAAATACTCTATACGATATGCTTCGGGCGCATGTATGGAATCAATTACCACCGAAAGTGC
>JAQFYE010007108.1:0-10151 GCA_034694305.1 Protaphorura glebata
AATGGGCAGTCGATGGGTGGGATGAACTTTTTTGCAACACCCGAGGTCAATGTACCAAAGTGTCACTACCAACAACCTGTTATTTTTATGACGTCAGAAGGCTCCATTTTTAGACGAACATTAATGGTTCGCAACAAATGATGAGAACTGAACCTGACACGTTAAAGTTTTTACCTTTATTTTTTAGTTTGGGTGCATTTTAGTGCCCGGTGCTTAAATAGAGCCCCGGTTCCCTCTCCAGCTGTCACAATAACCTGGAAGTAGAAAGTGGTGAAAGTCCGAACCTGCCTGAATTATTGGGGGTACGGGAGCCCTATTTCGGTCATTTAACATTATTCAACCACGAATCTACGTAAAGGATATAAATAAACTTGTGTAGCCACGATTCCACCATATATACAACCATTATGCATGGCCTATATGACCATTTTGACTAGTTTGGAAAGCTAAACAACGAATAGGATTACGAATAGTGTTCCACACGAATCGGATCTTTAACCGATCCAATCCCACTTTTGTTCGGATGAAGTCCTTCTGACCCAATTCGATCCGTGACCCGAATAACGTCGACCGGAGCCAATTAGGACGTAGCACGGGCTCCACGTGTATTTCTACCGGCCAAACCGTGCTGCTTTTTTGGGTATAACCTTCCTAAAAGTTGTTCAACAGATCAAGGGCTATAATGTGTCCGAAATCAAATCAAATCTGACTAACGTACTCATTCATCGAAAACTTAAAGCTACCATCATTAACTGATTTCAGTGCGACTGAAGTTTCAGTCTGTTCATGCTTGTCTTTCTAACTTGTTCTCAACTACTCGGTGAAATATACACGAATTTTGTTAGCTAACTGTGCTCCTTTCCGAGAAAACCTACCCAACAAATGAATATTGTCTGACAGTGCAGTGGCATATGCACCCATTACCCATGATGTACCGTGAACCGTGAAGGATATTCCGTCCGACTATAAACCATTTTTTAACTCTCTTTATGAATAATCGGCTGTGCATTGTATACTAAGGAGTACAATTTGTAATATAATGAGCTCGCAGTTGAGTTTCGTATAATATGATGAGGGTGGGATCTATAATGCATACAATGTTCGGGGTTGATCTAGTGGTATTACTCTATTGGAGTTTTTCTCTATTAATACTAGCAGGGCGAAAATGGAATCTGAATTTAAATTTGAATCTGAATTTGAAAATAATCGATATTATTCGAAATAAACAGTCGTGACTGGGTGACAGCTGGTGGAAGTGTAGAGTGGCAGAGAGGGTGTAGTAGAGAGTACTTACGAAGATGAGAAGTCCAATCTCTCGGAGGCAACATCTTTAACATTAGAAGTCTGTGCGCGACATGTCTTTACCGTTATGAGTCCTATCTCTTATCTGTTGGAGGCGATATCTCTTTACCGTTAGGATTCCTATCTGTTGGAGGCGATATCTCTTTTACATTAGAAGTCGTACCTCTTAGAAGCGATACCTCGTTAACGTTAAGTCTGGATGGAGGCGATATCTCTTTAACGTTACGTATAGGATTGAGTCACAGTGACAGTAGCAGTTTTTATAAACCTCTGGCGCTCAGAGGTGTTCCAATTCCGGTTTGGTTTTAAACACGAAGAGGTGAGAGCGAAATTGGCCCAGATGTGCTTGAACATTATTGAGATGACATAGTTCTATATACCTTGGTATTCAGGAGTCCTTTTGAATTCCTTATGATAACAATAAGGTTGGAGCAAAAAATACTTTGTGACGCTTTCTATTAAGTGTAACTGAGACATATTGGCGTCCGCAGTTAAGAGAAATTAGTAATCGCAAATCGCGAAATATAATAGACAGACGGATTTTATAAGCCCTTTACAGGACTCCATCCACGGGCTAATAATTGAAATCAAAATCCAGTAATTGGAGTCCAAATTATCAAATAATCGAAAGCCGAGTTCGAGTTTGGAATAGAAATTGTAATGCGAATTATAAATATATATTAATTCCGACTCCAATTTACAGACGATCAAAATGAGCTTTCTTGACATTCAATCTTTTTGTATTTTTAGTGAGACTTGTTTCACTCCTACTTTCTCACGAAACTAATTGTAATTAGTCCTAAGGAATCCGAAAATAATTGATATTTTTTAGCTAAGTCGGAGTCGGAACTGGATTCCAAATAATCAGAATCAGAATCAAAGTTGGTATTTAAATTTCTATTTTCAAAAAATCTGAAGCGGAAGAGGAATTGGAATTTTATGAAATCGAAACCGGAATCTGAAAGAGGAATTGAAATTTTATGTAACCAAAACAGGAATCCGAAAATCGGAATACGAATAAATAATCGAAATAGGAATCGAATGGTGGCATTCTTCACAGAGGCCAAATAATGGAGTACTATCCTTATCATTTGATTATTTGACCATTATTTGACCATATTATTTTCCAAGCCTTATTCATTTCGAAAACTGTGATTGTTCAATTTTTGTTGTTAAATATCCGAAAGAGATTTGGTTGGCTTTCCGAGCATGGGAAAGTTGTCCCAGTAGCAGGGATCAATTAAATTCTCAGTCCGAGGAGTTCCCGAGTAGGACAATAATGACCGCCTGCAGGGTAGGGTGGGCGGGTGGGCTAATACGCCCCACTTTCAAGCAATGTGCTAATTAGCCCCTCCCCTTAATTACATGAGCATGTGACTTCCAATGGAACCCCAAATGAGAATGGGGCTAATTACCACACAGGGAAACCTCAACTCACAAAACAAGAGGTGTGCTAATAAACCCCTATATCTGGGTATATTATTCTCCACGGGGCGGGCGAACGGTGAACAGATGTACTTATAAGGCCAATCTCCTTAACTACACGAGCTTGGGGTCCTCATAGCACTCCCACAAATGGCAGATGGGTCTAATTAGCATACTTTCTCAAAGTGGGGCGTATTAGCAAACTCTACTCTAAGATTCTGCACCGACGAACTGACAATAGTACCAACAGATGTAAATGTCCAATCTGGAGATTCCGTCTTCCATTCAATAATATACCTACAAATTATATATCGCACATCCGTTGTAATAAATGCTTTTCCCGCTAGTGCTGCTAGTAGGAAAGTAAGTTATCACAAATCATAAAATGGTTATTACCGTATATAACCGATTAGATGCCCGGGCATGCGATTAAAATTTGATCTTTCTGACGCGTCATTTTTACGAACCCAGTCCTTATTAGGGATTTATTGACAGAATTTTATTTAGCCATTAATTTCTAAATATGCCTTCCACTTTTGAATAATACAAGAAAGATTTTCCGGATTATAACAAAGGACACACGGTGCGGCGTTTGGGAGCATCACACACGGCTAACCAAATAGCCGTGTGTGGTGTCCTTTCTATGGAAAATCAGATTCAGGTTGGATTTGATTAAATGTTATCAGAAATGAACTATATTTTACCTATAGCAAATCGTGCCAAAGTCAAACCCAAATCAAAAGATTAATTTTAGGAAGAGTTACTCCACAAAGTACGACTTTATTTTAAGGATTCTTACGGCAGGCATTTTTATTTCCGCCAGTCCCGAAATCGTTGGTCATAAATTCGGAAGTCCTGGTAAGTGACCTCCTTTTTGCCATGCACTCCGGTACATATTATATGTAAATTATAACTCGGAGAGGTCGAATCTTGAAAATTTCAGGACACAAAATTCAGGGTGAAAAGTAAGCTCCATTTTTCTATCCCAAAACCCTGAATCAAAAACCGCACTCCGAAAATTTCATTCGAAATGGCCCTACATTGCGAAGCTCCTTTTGAGGGAAAATCGGTGGTTTTCGGTCTCGAGAAACAGTATCTGATTCCAACCCAAATATCAATCGAAATTTTGAGAATCCTGCTTGAAAATTTGTTCCGTCGAATAAAATTATTTTGAGTGACTTTTGGGCTGGAAACATGTAAGTAACAGTCCTAGCGCACAGCGCTCAACGCTTCAACGCGCACGAGCATCTATGAGATTCTTTACAAAATTTATGCGTCAGGTTTTTCTCTGCTTCCGCTGGTTGGTCAGTAGGGGAGAAAGCCTCACCCTCAACACAAGTCAGCATCAAATCGCGGAATTAATACAATTCCGTTTCATCCGACCTGCGCTCTATTAGTCATAATATATTACACCGAATGGAAATAAATTTGGTTTTTCCACTGAAGTGTGTGAGATGGGATATATGGACCATTCTCGCAGGAAAAAGAGACCTTTTATAAGTTCTCACTGGCCGTACAAACGAATATTGTGAGGTTAGATTAGAACGCGTGTGTGTCATTAATTGCTATATGCCTTCCGGTATTTCTTACCTTACGTACACACCTCGCAACATATATTCATATTTCGAAAATAAAGTTTTCGAGAACAGCTAATGCTTCACTTCTTGAATCCCGGAATCCTTTCAAGAAAATGTGAAAATTTCGGAAGAATATGTCTCGAAAAAAATCCCACCGGGTGGAAAATTCTAGATATACAGCTAAGCTAAGCAAGAGAGCTTTATCGAAACTTTCTCGCAAACTAGGGTTATTTGTCGACGACTTGAGATATTTGCACCAATATTTGCATTTACAAGTTTATCAGAAGGAATCCGGTGTCAAAATTTAAAAAAGAAAACAATCTCCCATTTTAACCATGTCCATCCTCAATGGAAAATTCTCTGACTTTGCTGACTACTAGAGGTGTAAAAGGGCCGGCTTTTGCCGGCCCTGCTCGGCCCGGCACTCCAAGTATTCTCCCCCCGGCCCGGCCCGGCCCTACAAAATTACCTTCCATCCAATATCTGGCCCGGCCCGGCCCTCATGTCTGAGAAATTCGTCGGCCCGGCACGGCCCGGCCCTTGACAGTAACACCAGATTCTCGGCCCGGGCCGGCCCTTTTCTAGGTCCGGCCCGGACCTTATACATCTCAACCCCATAATGGTGCCTTTTAGTCTGTTTATTTCACCGTGATAATATTTTAGGGCCGGCCCGGCCCGACCCTGAATATTATCATTACCGTCTTGGCCTGTCCCGGCCCTAGTAACCGGAAATCTCGTCGGCCCGGCCCTTGACAGTTAAGCCTGGTATTCGGCCCGGCCCGGCCCTTTTTCTAGGGCCGGCCCGGCCCGGCCCTCTTACACCTCTACTGACAACATACGATCCGAATGGAAACTTGCAAAGATCATCGTCGGAAGATAAATCGGAAGGACATGACCACTTTATTTCCTATCTACTGGATTATTTCATTTTAGGTGATTTACCGTCCTCGAAGAAATGAAGAAAAGACAGATTACATTCTTCAGTTGACCGTGATCTAAGAGGCTAACAATTCCTGATCCAAGAGCGACTTCCAATTTGAACTGAGTTTCTTCTTCTCGCTACCCACTACCCAATCCATCCTTGTCCTTTTCAAAAATCTTTTTGTACCCCCACATTCAATGTTGACCTAATTTCAAAAATCCATAACATCCCCTGTTGGTGGGTTTTAGATTTTTGTATCTACTTCCTCCGTGTCGGGACCTCCGCGACAAACATTGGACAAGATCTCAGCTCCCTACGCTTTCCGCTCTCTGAGAAGTAGTGCATTAAATTATTCAACCCTTAGCTCCTTAAAGGTGTATACCTAGATTGGTAGCTAGAGCTAGGAAGCAGGAAATTTGAATTGTTTTGACGTCGCCATAATCGCGTTGCCGGGTTCGTCCCAAATCTTTCCATACAACAGCTCTACAATTCGTCATCTCGACACAAAATCATATTATAATATATTTAACCTTTAAACATTTTCACAGCGTAAGCTAATTCGATTGGTTACCGTTAATGGCAATCATATTGCTTTTTAAATATCATTCGCTTTTGGTTTCTGTTTTTCGACTGCATGCCCGCCTCTCACTTTAGTTGACTCTTTACATCATCGGTGTTTACAATTTGATCCTGAGATGCTGTGTCCATTGTTCATGTTGGTTAATTACAAGATCTCGAATGAATGAATGACACGACCCATGGGTTCAAACTCTTCACAATGTCTGCAATGGAATGGAAAGCTAATAAAACGGCTTAAATGTAAAACAATCAATGAGAATATCAATGAATGTGTGTATAAACTCCTGAGCAAGCAAGTCAATCAAATAGACCAACAAATTGTCATAATCTAGGAGATGCGCCAGAACTGAAGCACTTCTTGAATGTGAGATCGCACGATGATACTTGTGTATTTACATAATTATCATAGCATAGACTTGTTGTAAGAAGTACTACGACTACGATAAGAGGTGTGAATGCAATTCAGAATAGGCACGATAATTACAAATGGCTCACATGACATGGAAATGACGTAGGAAATGAAGTTTTCTTTTGTAGCGTTGCGCTAGCTGAAAACAGTTCCACTGTATTAACTTCCATTTCAATTTATTCAGTGAGAACTGCCTATGCCCTATACGACTCTAGTTATTACGTTGTATGCAATTAAACACAACTTCACTAACAAAAATATCATATAATATATAATTAAATAATAATCTGTTCTTCCTCATCCCCAGTTCTAATATACAGCGGTTCATGCATATAACATTTTGTTTAATGAGATTCTAGATAAGGTGTATCCGAAATGTAAGACAATCGAAGAGAGTTCAAACGCATATGTGAATGCATTTCCGAACAGGCAAGATATTGAAACTAACCAGCATAGGAGCGGTTTCGCGTCTGAAATTATTCCGTGAAGGTTTCACACTGTAGAGTTGTTGGCTCATCGTCGGCTCCACAGCGGCACCACAAAATCTTGCCCGAGCGTTGGAAGGAGATTGTGCGGGTAGAAAAGAGTCTTTTGAGTTCAGTCCGTGCACTTTAAGTCAAAGGAATGTGGAGAAGCTTTTCCATTCGTACAAAGTCCGGACTGGTTGGGTTCCCAGTACAAGTGTGAGAAAACAGCGTGCGAAGTCGGTCGATTCCAGACGCACGGTTCGGAAAGAATTCCTAACTGAAATTCATTGATTGTCTTACATCTTAGACACACTTAATCTTAGAGGAAAGAATTAACAGTCCGGAGACGAGATCATTTGGTTTGACGCTTTTGTATTAATAGACCTCCTTGAGAATGAACATAAATGAAGAACCGATTTTAAATTAACACCGACAAGGACAAAGGGTCGTCTGGATACTTTGTGACCCGGCCTGATTTTGTTTGACTTGATTTTGATAATTTTGTATAGCTTCTCTGCCCTGTACGATTCCTAGACTTCACATTCCTATTATAATATTTTTACTTATAATTAATTATAATATTTTTTTTTCATATTTCTATTATAATTTCTTGATTTGGAACTTTGAAACATTTATATGGTAGAACGTCCCTCCCAAATACTTGCATGAGTAGGCTTTCTTTTGGGCTATCGATCAAGTAATACTTGCAGTATGTGCAATAGACCCCTGACCCCTGGGGTCTCAGATCGTGATTTCACGTGTTTCTCTTTTGAAGATTTGTCAATCCTTAAATCTATCTCTAATTTTGAAAATCGGCATGTTGTGTTAAACGTACGACTGAGAAGATACTTTGTTTATGTATTTATTCATTATGATTTAACAAATAAATTTTAATGACTTATATTTTTCGTGATTTAATAATTTGTTGCTGGATTTGGTTAATAAAATCCCATGCAGCATGCAGAGGTTCCTTCCATTCCGAAGACAATGATTGTACTCGTTATACTCGTTAATCCTCAAGTACATCTCTCCGATTGAATGCAAGGATAACTAGTCACTCCAGTAGCGTCTTCCGATATAAGAAATTGGGAGTTTGCTAGAACTATACATACAGTTGAAAGGTTGAAACTCATATTAGAAATCCATACAATTGTATATAGAGTGTTTCCGAAAAGACGCGCAATTGTTTGTTCAAGTTTTCTGGACAGTCAAGCCAAGCAAACATTTCTGCAGTAAATTCATCAGCTTAAACTGAACATAATTTATTCTGACAACCATTTATACAATTTGCAAATGCCAAACCCATGCAAAATTTTAATTGGATTAAACTGCGTTCGTTATTAAGCTGACAAAATAAATGCTGAAGAAATCTTAGCTCGATTGTAACATATATTTTTGTAACCAGGCCGTGTGCGTCTCGGAAATACCCTGTATTGACTACAATGATTGTATAAATTATTATTTACTCACAGCCATGAGGTATCCTCTTCAACGGAAGTTGTAAAAATGTCCTCCTGGTCAGAATCAGAAGGTGCATATGCACAAGGATTTTCTGGGCCGACGATTTCATTGTGTCTGGAGACTGTCGCGATGTCCGATGAATCAATAGGGACGACAGGTTCACCTTCTCTCTCAATAAGGGGCTGTAATTTTGAAAAGGATTTTTTTAAATTTAACCTTAAGTATAAATACTAAAGTAATATAAAATGCGGCAACTTATAAAGTTTTAATTTTAAATGACCATTAGGAAATTATTAAAATACAATTACCAAGTTAATACGATCAAGAACTTGAGACCCTTCCTGTTGATGGCCAACTTGTCCAATGGGCAGCATCGCGTAATTCTTTGGACACAGCAGGCAACTGTTCTTACTCAACCCGAAATGATGTCGGAGCCATTTTGCAAAATCTTTAGGAGTTGGCCGTGTCTCGGTTTTGGACTCTCGTTCACGGCGGCTGTGACGATGCTTTGACCTCCTTGACCCCCGTTTGACGTCCCATCCGTCGTCGTTCTTACGATGGTGATGGTGATGGCGTTTCTTTTTCATATTTGTATCCATAACGCTATCCGACGTCTAACCGTAGATTCCGGATACAGGAGACAGGAAAGAAATGTCACTTGTCAGTTACCCGTTTTTGTGGTATGTATATTGGACATTCGGTGAATTTTATTTTCGGCATCACATTTTTTCCTCAGTGTTAGTGACAGGTATATTGAAAATACCTCACCGAGTAAGCATGTTATTAACGTTTTATTTGTTATAAAGATAGTGCGTTATAACTGTAATACGCATTGTTATAACGCATGAGAATTTTTTAGTAATTAATTAAATATTATGTGCATTTAATTAGAAAAGCCATTCCTTACCTGTTCACCAGTCGCAGTCCACGAAATCAGCAGCGTTTTATCGACACGTCTTGTCTCGATGGAAGTTGGCGGCATATAAGAATGAACATGACCTCCATTTCGGTCCTCGGGGCAGGAACATTCCAGAAACAAAATGGCTGACCTTTACAAAACCCACTTACAGGGAACGAATGGAGGTCAAGTGGCCTGAGCTTTTCCCTTTGGATTGTATACCTGGATAGAAGTATAGGTATACGGTGTACCGAGGTCGAAAGGTCAAGACCGTTGAACCTTCCATTCTATTTTGTAGTAGCTAGCCTGGACAGAAGTATATATAGGCAGATCGAGGTCAACCATTTGAATCTTCTAGTGAATTAACGATGATATACAACTCCATTTGGAAATACCGTCTTGGGATTAATAGGACATACTACTACTATACTGGTACCATTATATTGGTGACTGCTTCGGGTACACCGAGGTCAACTATTGGACCTTCAAGTAGAAAAATGAAACAAAGCTTGATTTCCGCAATATACAAAATTCTGTCTTCCCATTTTCTTGTCAATCGTGTTTCTCCTGTAGCAAGGAGGTACACGCGACAGTTGCTACCTCTTTATGGTGCCGGTTCGATCCCTCGGGGAGACATATGTACTGCGTTTCGCAGGAAGTTAATACTCAACTCGAGTTTTTCCGTACTTAAAAGTGCCATCTCTTCTTAGACACATGGATAAAATATCCGACAGATTTCGACGCTTGAAATGTTAAAATGCCCGTAAAGATTTTTTTAAAATTTTTATATAAATCAGTCTTTTTATTACATCCAAATACATAGTATTATTCCAATGTAAGTCACGATATTATCGAAATACAAATACAGATGGGTACATGCCTGAAGTCTGAGTGGAGTCGAGACGGTGATAAAGAAAAGTATGCTTTGTTGCATGAGGTAGGATATAGACTCCGACTTTTTATCCTTGAAAACAATAAATTCTGGGCGCCACTTTTGAATGGATTTGCCACGCTAAGTCACACTTAAATGAAGTAAACTTTATTTTTACATTAGAATTTCTTTAAAAAAATATTTTGGCAAAATAAAAATATAACATAAGTCCAGGTTTTT
>JAQFYE010007109.1:0-10149 GCA_034694305.1 Protaphorura glebata
AGTGGGAATATTTTTTTAATGTTCGGGTCGGAAATAATTCCGGGCTAGATTTTGTCCATATTTCAGTGCGGAAGTTTTCAGGCCTGAAAAAGTGGAAGAAATTTGGCCCGGAATTTCCAGCACGGAATCCGGCCTGAAAGGGCCATACGGGATGTGAATAAACAAATCTGAATCTGAATCTGAACCTGAACATAACAATCTGCATGATAAACATGTACATAGGAGGAACTAATAACCGTGGTCCGCGACTGATTCTAATGATGGGTTATACTATAAACATGAACGTCAACTAGGATTGCGAAACCCTCTGTAAATGTGAACAGGAAATCGTTTGGAAAATATTATTACATTTGAGTTTTACTAATTTCGCACAAACAGCGACAATATTCTACGCACAACTTCTGTCACTACAAAGCAAATGTACTGAGAATATACAGCGTGTCCCTAAATGATGGCGACAACTTAATTTACCTATAACATTTGACCAATTGTTTCAATTAAATGTGGTTATACGCAAATTAAAGCCGAAGAACAAGACGAATTAATAAAATTTAGTACGAATGCTATCATGGCTAAAGGGTGTGCCTCAGATACATTTAAGGACTTTCCTGATTTTTTTAACATTGCGGTAATGGGTGCAAGAAGGGCTTGATTTCATCAGAATTGGGTTAATCCCAATTATTGATTAAGGATTATTAATCCGGATTAAGATTAATTAATCCTTAATCGCAAATCCCTTCATCCAGAATTGTACTAATTAATCCCAATTTTTAATTCCGAAGTCTCACTTTCATAAAATTAATCCGTAATCCAAACCAGATTTCAATATTTCATCCTTAATCACGATTAATTAATATTAATCATGATTAATCTCTCCAATCGTTATTAATATTTCAAGCGTGATTAATGTTTGAGCGCATTTGCATTGCGGAATATCACATTTTCTTTATATTGGTTTAACGTTAAATAATTCTTGTTAAGTTGGAAATTAATAAAACTGCATTTTTTGATTTGCCATTTGACAATAAATTGTTTGATGCGATTATTCTTAAGATGAGTGGTACTTCAATGCATAAATTAAATCAGTATTTTCAATAGTTATTCCTTAATCACGTTATTAATCCGGATTAATTAATTTCAATCCTTAATCCGAGAGACTTTTTAATATTGACTAATCCCGGATTAATTCAATCCCAGAAAGTTAATGGCATGAAAATCTTAGTCCTTAATCTTAATCCACAAGCATTAATCCTTAATCCTTTATCCATCAGTGAAATCAATTAATCACCCAACTCTGGATTTCATATTCGGCATAATAACCCTTGTTTTACTCAACAAATTCTGACGTCATTCTTGCAAAAGTTGGTTGACCAAGACATGTTTCAGACAAGAATTTACCAAGTTTTGCTGGAATGACGTCATAATTTGTTGAATTCATCAAGGGTTGTTATGCCGAACATGAAGTCAGGTCTTTTTTTTGCACCCATTACTGCAATGATAAAGAAGACAGGAAACTCCTTAAACGTATCTGCGGCACACCCTTACCCATGATAGCTTTCGTACTAAATTTTATTAATTCGTCTTGTTCTTCGGCTTCAATTTGCGTATAACTACATTTAATCGAAGCAATGGGTGAAATCTTATAACTAAATTAAGTTGTCGCCATCATTTAGGGACACCTTGTATATAGGAAAATGTAATTGTAAATGGAACACCATTTACAAACGGTATTGAAAAATGGCAGCCAGTTTAAGTTTCCCGAAGCTGAACATTGACAATGAACGATGTTTATGAAGGACTCAAGACCGAGCTAACTCTGGGCTACCTGTGGAGATCACAATATAAAGTATTTAGATAAGACACAATGCCTCACCTGCTGATCAATGAGGGGTTAGCGCGGAAAGGGTTTCTAACTCCAAATCTAACACGTTGGTGACCTCCACAGTTCACCCGGAGTTCTTTTAGGGTTCCGGGTGTAAAGACTTGGGACTTCTAATAAATCTTTCCGCAACATCGCCAATGCACGCGGTTATGACTAATATTTATAGTGGGGAACAAAAATCCAAATAATGCGTCAAAATAATTTACGGATGGCACGTGTGTGGAATAATTGACTTGTTTTTTTTTCATTTTATCCTTGTTAACATTCAAGTACGACATATTTTGCTCATTACACGGATATGTGAATTAATAAAAATAAGAATTATTTCGCAATGAATTTTGCTTTACGGGAAGAACTAAAAATGAGGCACGAGTTATTGGTTTTAGTTTCAAACAATTTTCCTCAATTTGGCACGAATCAATGAGATAATTGGATTACCTATACATTTATTATAAAAGTCGTGTGTTAAGTAAGTCTGAATCTAGTTACGCCTTGTTTCACAGGAAGGAGACACAATTTCTTTAGTTTAATTTCTGTTTCAGCAACCCGTTCACTGAATTCATGGTATGAAGATTTCAATCGCACTTTTTGAACTTTTAAAACCGAAGCAGGCAAATCCTACATTTTTTAGGCCAAGCTTTTCTCAAATATTTAATGACCTTTGACTCAGAAGTATGCTAACTGCTTAGGAATTGTGTTGACGAACGATATTGACAAAGAATTGATATTATCGCATTATATTGCAGATGGGGATGGCGACAAAAGAGTTGAGCTTTGGATGCGAAATTGGGATGGCGTTTGACATTGGTCCCGTGGAAGACACAGTTTACGGGAGTGCTGACAAGTTATACGGAGTGGTTCCACTTCTAATACCACAGGGTCACTACGTGCCACCTGCCATCGTGGATGACCCAGACCGCCTCAAAAACCTGATCCAGGAAAAATGCGTAGAATACCGTGACCTCTGGCCGAACGAATTGGATGAAACTGTGAGAGAGAAAGTGACGGACTTTCTCATGTACTTGGCATACACTCATCCAATAGATGACATCATGAGTCCAAAAATGGGTGGAGCTATCCTTGCAACCTGCGTAAGTTTTGCAATGGACGACGTCCTGGACCAACTGAACGATCTTGAGACTGTGAAATATAATGACATAAAAAAAATGCTTGGATTCTTTGTTGAACTCTTCGCCGGAAGATACGAGTCTCCGGATGACATTCCAAATCCGATCGAACCCTTAGTTCCCTTCAATGCAGCACTTTGGAAATTTATTAAATTTAGTCAAGAAAGTATTCCGAATTTCTTGGAACGAAATAAAGCATTCACGGAGGATTGGTTGAACACATTTTATGGATTTGTTTTACTCATGGAAAGAGCAGAAGACCGTGGGAAATTTTCACAGACGAGTAAAACCATATTCTTAGCACATTTATCCGGAGTTAGCGCGGGAATTGAATACTTGGCGCTTATTACGGAGGCAACGGTTGGACAAGATATCAGGGATGACCTTTTGTTTCAAAGAATGAAATTAGCATGTGGCAGTGCGTCCAATTTAATGAATGACGTGTTTGGAATTGGGAGGGATATTCGGCTGAAGCAAGAGAATGATACGACGATCCTTGTGGATGTCAAAGAACATGGCGTCCCATTGCAAGTTGCATTCAATAAGGCTCTCAAATTACTCTGCGATGACATGAATGATATTAAAATAGCTAATCGAAAATTAAGGTCTTGTTATGCTGGGGATGAAAATTTGATGAAATATTTGGAGTGTGCGGAGAGGGCTGTAGATGGACAGATTTACTGGTATGCTCAGGTGGCTCGGTATGGCTCCATTAATTTGAGAGTTGTATCTCTATAAATAAATCTATGAAAAGACGTTTTCTGAATTCATTGGAATTAAAAAATTATACTTCAAATTTTAGAAACCTTGTAAAATATGGTAGTACAACTCTTTAGTAGATTAGTTCCAGCATTTCATCAATAAATACGAATAAATTTAAGAGTTGACCACGTGATTTAGAATTTTTTTTAAGAAATCGTGTATTATTTGAAAGCTGAAAATTTGTTAGACTAATGAATTAACTAGAATAAATATACATGGATGATATTATAGACAATTACAACACTTGGCAATCGAATAATTTTGAAAAACTTGTAAAAGGAAAATAACTTTTGACGGATTCACCTGCTAAAGAATTATTGAATAATCTTACCTTTACCGGGTATGCAAATAACAATCACACAAGTGCAGGGTTCACCAACACTTTAATAAAGAAAAAAGCCGACGGTTCCCCTTAATGTGTAGAATTTAAAAGTATCAAAAGTGGTAATTTTGATTTTTCCGAGCAGCAGCAGATATTCGTAATGAATAGAATACGTGGGTGGTAAGACTTGCTCCTTGTGAAAAGTTTACCACTTAGTATGGCAATCCTTTTCATCGTGAACTTTTCTCAGTGTGCATATTGGGAAATTGAGTGTTCAAATTAATTAACCTTGTACATTCACTTATTACACAGAGGAAATTCTATATTTTCCTCAGTGAATGGCCAAAGATTTGTGAAGGCTTTCATACGAGGCAAATGTAAATCTCAACACTATTAGAATAAGTGTTTCCGGTCTTGCATATTGTTATACCGTTTTACTTTTCCAGACTTCTCACCTACCTTTTTTTAATGGGAAATGCGCATGAACACGTGGAAAATTCGAAGTCCTGACTTCTCGCATAATTATGGGCCAGATAACGCCGTGGGATACCACTATCCATTGTATCCATACCTTCATCTTACTACGAATCATATATTAACAATACATATACGTCTACGTAATCGACACTGAAATTACGTGCTCATAGATAAAGTTAATAATAACATACGGCTCTAGTCCTCTCAAGTGTTAAATGTCATTTCAAGATAAGAAAAATATTCCCGTGTAATTCACCGGGAACGCGGCCGAATGGAACACACAAGCACTAATAATTATGATTTCTATTATTTTCCCGTCATACTTGAATGTCAAGTTTGCCAATTTACAAACTCTTTCAGCATATGTACTAAAGTGGATGAATCAATCCGCAATTCGTTTTGGTTACGTTTAACTTTGGATGCCAAAAATATCTTGATCGACTTTGATTTTTCCAACTTCAAATGAACCACGGGAGTCGGTCAGACGGACGGACTTGTCAAAATGAGGAATAAAATATATTTCGCATTTCTATTCCTCGGTTGTCAACTCCAGATATATTCATGTGAGACCATACTTGCAAATGGACACAAAAATGTAAGAATAATTATAATTTTAATTAATTGTGATCGTAAACTATTAAGGTTAAGTAAGCTAATTTGCCCCACCTTCGTGTTATTTATTTTAGGTTGTCTCATCCTCTGAAGCCAGGATCGCTTATTTGAGAATAATTGGCGACCCACCAGAGGGACTCATGAGAACAGTTTGCAATATTACGGATTCTAATGGAGAATTGCTTGAAACGTTTAGTGCGGAATTCGTTTTATACCGAGAGGAAACCCATACCTGGGAAGCAGATGCTGATTTAATTGATAAAACGATTTGTGTCTTTGATTGGGACGGTGATTATGTTCACAGTCAGTCCATGTGGCAAACTTCTGCTCCGTTCTATAGGTCCACGACGTGGTTAATGGACTACAAGGGTACGCGAAGGGTGAAGCAAGAAGATGTCGACACAGATGATTATGTCATCAGGTGGCCTGGTTACTGTAAGGAATACTACTTACATGAGTGGACAAATCATGGGTTAAAATGCATGCAAAAAAATATTTATTTTTTATTTCACGTCAATGTTTGGAGGTTCGCATTAGATTAACGAAAAACTTCAAAATAATACGAAGAAAATTAAGAAAACTAAAAATTTAATCAGAAATCTATTTTGTCGTTTGACGTGATGACTGTGTATTATTTTTTCTAATAATTATTTGTGAATCGCATAGACCCCGGATATTTGACAATACTAGCGGACCCACCTACCGATGAATGGATGGAAGTCGACTGCTCAATTTGGAGCCCAGGCCCATATTCCATGGAATTGGATTTCTTCACCGAGTCTTTTAATTCCAGTCGAAACTACACTCATGTTTGGGAAGAATACATTGAGGAGATTGACAGGTGCGAGTGTTCGTTTTATTGGTGGAACAGAAACTTGGGTCATCACCGCATGGTATGGGATCTTCCAGCACCATACTACAAACCAACCACATGGTTAATGGATTCAAGAGGGACACGGCGAATTAGGCAAGGGAATGAAGACATTGAGGATAAAGTCACTCTATGGTCAGGTAAACCTATATTATTTGATTTCCTGGTTGAAATAGGCGATAAGCCATTATTTTACTCAAAATGCGTGATTTCTAGAACTGATATACTACTATATTCATATTTTTGTAGATACCATTTACACGGAATTTCGGTTCGTAATGTTCAACACAAATCTTTTTAATATTCATTGCACGGCGCATGATGCTGACGTTCAAACGATCCAGACTCTGAATTACACTTACACTCGGAAGTCTGAAGGTTTCTTACATCATAATTGGGATTCTGAAGAAATTGAGACAATATTTTGCCAGTTTTCAAAAGCTCAATGCACATCGTGTAGTAGAAAGGAATTCAGCTATTACATTTATGGGAATGGATTTCCAAGTCTATCGTCCCAATTTCAATTAGATTTTCAAAGAATCACAAGAAGTATGGAAGAGAATGAACCCGTTTCTGATTTTGTGACGGAATGGGAAGGTATGGAGAACTTGTCTTACCAATTGCCGACATTTACGGTAAATTTCCCGCCTAATTCGGATAATAATGACTCCGTCTATGTCTCTAGTTCTAAAAGGATATTTGTACTTGGAATTTGACCCACCTTGGGGGAAAATGGCAGCATCTTGTGACCTGAGGGTGAAGGGAATGGATAAGGTAATAGACAGCGTCCGAACTGAGGTAGAACGTCCGTTTCTCTATGACAAGACGTGGTCGACACATCCCGACACAATCGACTATGTCCTTTGTAACTTTACTTGGAGTGGGAAAGTTGCTCAGAGCTACGTGTGGGGTCGAGGTGTCCCGAGTGTCGGATCAAAATGGCTGATTGACACTAGAGGAATCCGTAGGGTGTTGTACGATTCAGAAGACTTCATTACGCTTTGGGAAGGTCAGTAGGACGAAATATTAACATGTGAATTGGTTTTTCATAGAATTCGCGGATATTACTGTGGGTTGAACATCAAATACCCACATTCTGCCATGAGGCCTCGGGTTCAATTCTTGGACGACCCACTTTAGCTTAAATTCTAACTTGAACTTTATAATTTATTATTAAAGGTGAGTTTGAGACAACAACAACTGAGATGTCAACTACAACGACGAGTACAGATTCTTACACGATAAGTACGGAGGAGGCAGGGACGACTAAGGACGAATTTCCGACTACTACAATTTCTACTGAATGTACTACTGGAACCCGAGAGACGACTACAGTGACAACAACACCGTATTCATCCACCGAAATAGAGGAATCTACACCGAACACAGCTGATTCATACTTCACACATCCCCGTTTTATAATACTAGTAATGTCCAGTGTTATAATTTGTCTGTGGTATGTAGAATTGTTGGATTAAAATTAATGATTTCAAACTTGTTGAAACACAACTCATGCATTCAAGTTCACGTGGTGGCATTAATATTAGAGGCCTGGCGACAATAATACTAAAGGCGTGGCGACACTAACATTAGTGGCCTGGCACATTAACATTAGATCGATGGTTACATTAACATTAATAGTGGCCTGGCACATTAACATTAGATCCATGGTTACATTAACATTAGTGGCCTGGCACATTAACATTATGGTTACATTAACATTAGTGGCCTGGCCACGTAAATACTAGAGGCTACATTAATACTAGAGGCGTGGCTAAATTAATACTAGAAGCGTGACTATATTAATCTTAGAGGCCTGGCTACACTATAATTAGTGGCGTGGCTACATTAGTGTAGAGGCGTAGACATACACCTCTACACCACAACATAAACATTAGGGGCGTGGGCACATAAACATTAGGGGCATGGCCACGTAAACATTAGGGGCGTGGCAACATAAGCATTAGAAGCGTGGCAACATAAACATTAGGGGCATGGCAACATAAGCATTAGGGTTGTGGCCACATAAACATTAGGGGCGTGGCCACATAATCATTGGAGGTGTGGCTGCATTAACATTAGAGGCACGTGTACATTGTTAAGGGCGTGACAACTGCCTGTAGTTCGGAAATTCCTAAACCCCCAATGCAATTTAAAATGAAGCATGAAGTTGACAATATGATAAAAAATCAAATGAAATTAACTACATGTGATAAAACCATCCTGTTACTCATTCCGGGAATTCAAAGACCACTGTTAATATTAGGTACTTCACTCAAGGAAACCAAAGCACGGAGCTCTCATTCTCAACACACTAGGTACTAGGTAAGTTCATACAATCCCAGCTCTACAACGAAAAATAATATTTGTCATTACAAAGCTTGTGTTACTACCGACGCATGTGGAGAGCCTACGAATGATGTCAGAAGATTTTCTATGGAAAAAACTTAGAGCATTTTATTTAGACAGTACGACCTTACCTTACTGTGAAGTTGTCGAATCACGTTTGACCTTCTCTCGTGACTTTACAAAACGCTCAACCATTCAGATTTTACGCAATGTCTGCTTTATAAAATCAAACCTATGTTACATTAAATAAAAATTCAACTTGAAAGTAGTAAATAAAAATGAACACGAACGTTTTACATTTACAGACATATATGCATGTGGAAAAAGTGGAGAAATTAATGAAGGGCAGAACTTCCGGTTCATTTGTCAACTGACCACGGACCACGACATCCTATTTAATAGAATACTTTTCCGTGTTCAATATTTTCATGACCAAAAAATTTGCAAATATTTTGCAATCCGTAGTTGAACTCGTCATGCAATATTTCTGGGTTTCGTTTTCAACGTATTTCCATTGAAGTAACAGGCAAGTGGAATGCAATCTGCCGATGTGAATTATTGAAGTCGACGTTGTTACCATTGCATTTCCATTTGACTGAAATTTTTAGGGTTAACTGTTGTAAACAAGCGGACATTAACAAAGTATTCTGAATTTACTCAATATTTGGAATTGTGGAATGCAGTGCTAACTGCTAGGGCACAAACACAAAAAAACTAGTTTTGGTGTTTAGTGTCCGAGGCACGAGTGACCTAGAATTCTGGCCTTTCTTCTAATATTTTCCTGTACAAAAACATAGTATACATATTATGGGACGAAGTGTACGTGAGGTTAGAGCTTACTTTCCTGTTATGAGAAAAGAAGAGCTGAAAAAAACATTACTGATTTTTATTGTACGGACGGCACAGAAATAATCTCACCGTCTCCTATTTTCTGGTGTAAAAAGTAACACATGTGGATGGAAAGAAATATATAAAAACAATCATCTGTTTTGACAGCTGGAGACGACTCATAAAAAACACTAGTTCATCTGCATGACGATTGACAAATAAGAAATGTGGGTTAATGAGAAAATCTGAAAGTGGAACTATCATTAAAGAAATATGAATAACGATATTAGTAACGGGAACACGAGTCCCAACACTCCCATCCCTGGATTCAATATGAAAGTGAATCAAAGAAGTGATATTTTGGAAAAGGAAGAAATTCGTCTGAGGAGGCAACAGGTGAAATCTAGTTGTGGAAGTGGAAATCAGAGTCGGCCAAGAACATTATCGACGTTGAGCAAGAAATCATCCACCATGTCCGATGATCAGCCGATTAGGATGACAGACTATTTGGAGAAACGCTCAAAGATGGTAAATATTATTTTTTTATTGATTTTAAATATACAAATCTTGAAATATTAGGGGGGTGAACTGGGTGCTTTAACTGAACAAAATAACATTTAAAATGCAGTAAAACCTACCGTATCCTTTTTATTCTGTCATTTTGTTTAGTTCAAAAAAGAATGTATATCATGAATTAATTTAATTAATATTTTTATAGAACCCCGGGGTTTTAACAGAGCAAATATGGTATACATTAAATACGACTTCCGAACCATAAATCTGTTACAAATTTGTCCGTTCGACTGGCACAACACTCCAAATCTATGGACTGACTAAAATTCCGTTATGAGCCATGGTCTCAAAATCTATACCAGATGGTTTATGTTATTTTCTGTCAACGGAGGTTGCACTGGTGTAA
>JAQFYE010007110.1:0-10147 GCA_034694305.1 Protaphorura glebata
GTAAGGAGGAGCAAGTGGTATTACGCCTTAGTTGTGACTTTTCCCAGCCCATTTTCAAATGGGCATTACGCCTAGTAATATATAAGTAGCATGTTTTTGAGTAAACTAGTAAGGTCCATTTTGTACTTTCAGGCCATTTCAGTAATAGAATCATTGTCATCGCATCGTGGTGCTAGGCAGTGAAAAGCAACGAAAAGTCCTTCCTCTCGAGATGTACTTACACAGAGGATGGAATGTATTTATTGTTTCAGGTTCAGGCTGAGCCAAGCTAATACACTTTCAGGTTCTAAGAAGAGTACACAAGATTTAATCACTTAAAGATTTCGGACGCTGGCCTATGTTTTTTATCTTTCACGTAAAGATGACGTCAGAACAGATGTCATCGCGTTGCACACTCGAAATAATCCGAGAGATACTAAATTTATACAACACAATTTACACATACCAACTACGATCTCGGAGAGCAATTGAGAAAGTGGCTCAGACTTCAAAAAAGAGCTTGACAAAGAATTGCCCATCATTATTTTGGACATCGTCATCCTTGAAATCAGAGAATTCAGGAACTTTTTTAAGTGTGTCCAAGTTACTACAATATAATTTATTAAGTATATTATTTAGATTTTGAATTAGTAAAAATATTAGATTTTATAATTGCTGCAAAACTCACTCGGCAACGTAATCTGCGAGGTATTTCAAAGAACTCAATTCTGGTGGATACTCTTTGACCAAAGTGAGAAGGCGAGTGGCCAGTACCGGGGAAGTGAGATTATCGGGTGATGAGATCTCAAGGAATATTTCGTCTTTCAGAACTCTCATCTCGAATTGGTATGCCGCCTTGTAAAGGTTCATATAGTTTTCAAAGGTCTTCGGCAGATTTATATGACCCGTGTAGCAATGCTCTAGGACGGCCTCCGCAATAAGTGGATCTATTTCGTCGTTAACTAT
Source organism: Protaphorura glebata (assembly GCA_034694305.1). Lineage (NCBI taxonomy): Eukaryota > Metazoa > Arthropoda > Collembola > Poduromorpha > Onychiuridae > Protaphorura > Protaphorura glebata. The sequence goes on from JAQFYE010007110.1 coordinate 946, forward strand.
AAATTCCTTCTTCGCACCAGAAGTCTCAATTGCGAACACCCGTGAAAAGAATGTAGATCTAGCTATTTTATAAAATCAATTTAATAAAACTGTCATTCAGTTGGGTTTGACTCGTACTCAGCTTTATATTTCTTACCAGAAAGAATATTTGCATGAGTTCTAAAGACTTTGTCCCGCGACATAACCTCCGTATCCCAACCTTGTTTATTTTCCCACAAACCGGCGATCCAAGTTTTGAATTTGACAGTAGTAGTCTCTGCCTCCACGTTAGGACTGCCGTTAGCGAACAGAACTTTAGTTTCCTTCAAAGGCTGAGATTCAACCTCCATGGGTTCAGGTCTCTTTTGAGAAGGCAATGAGGATACAGAAGAATCACTCCGACTAGTTTTGGGCTGTTCGTCAGACGAACTGTCAGTTACGAATTCCCCACACGGATCATAAGGATCGTAACTTTTCTGAAGAAGGATCAAATTGATTCGAATCGTAATTGGACCGCCGGTCCCGATGGGAGTCACTAATTTTGAAAACGGAAGGAATCGGACCCAACCCCAGATACACCCTTCCTCAGAGTCTCGAAAGCGACGGATGGAACTTCCTGAGTAAGACAGCATAATTTCAGAACTTGTCAAATGTTATCAAATTCCAACATTTAGTCATATCGTAATGTATAAAAGCTACCTTTACTCATAAGGAGTTGGCCTCTCTCAAATACCTCAAACTTGTAAATAGCGTCCACACATTGAACTCCATGCATATCAGCCGGTGAACGATCGACTTTGTTATCTTGTTGAAGAAATTGCATGAGGCACAGATATATTGACATATTATGTTGATGTCCATTATCCCCGACAGAACATGTCAGCTGTGCACACCTAAAAGCATCAAGAACACAAGAGCGTAACCAATTTCCTAGAATTCATGTGACAAACTACAATAATTTTCGATGATTTTATGTTTGCTTTACCGGATTGATCGATAGTACATTTTTCAGCACTGATTACACGAGAATTGAAAATAAGAATGTGGAATCCATGCTGAAAAATGTACTCCAATACCACATCCCGCACCCCGTTTCATAAGTTAGCTCTTTTATTCGGTGAACTTATTCGAGTGATTAACTGATTTACCATTCAGATAGACTTCCAATGCGTTCTCCAACTTGAAAACTGGGTGACGGAACCCAAAATCTCGGTTGCATTTGGACAGCCGTATTCATGTTTGTGAGCGAGCCATCGTTGTCCAACAAGGACACACTGGTTAATTTGCCCAAACTTTCAACACCGACTTCCCAATCAAATTGGATTTCCTCGACACATGTCTGCACATACATAAGAATGCATAAACATTGTTAGAAATATAATTTCCATTTCCATTGTCATTAGTTTGGAACCGGTCTCGGTGAGACCACCTGAGCTAGGTGACCGACCGGGTCTTGTGCTATATCGGCCATCTGCGCCATGCAATAATAATCTCTCGTCTAGTTGATGTACAGGATCACGCATAACCTTTGCCCTCCCACTGGCCAGAACAATCTGGGGAAGTCGGGCACAAAGTGAGATATGCATTTTGTAGATAATCTTATGGTGGATCTTGGGAGCTATTCCGCTTGAAAATCCAACGTGCTTAGCGGCGGTGACGAGCGTCTAAGTAGAAATCGGCATGAAAAAACGGATTTTTCTACGGCATTTTAGCCAGAGCGGGACAAAAAAATATATATTTTTTAAGAATCCGCCAATGCTAAATATTTGGCACTATTTTTGGTCATTTCTAAAATTTTGTTTGACCGGTTTGGACAAAGTCAATTTCTCGCTGGCGAGGCATTTGTAGGGGATAATCTGATTCTTTTCACCAAACTGCCTTGGAAGCTTCCCCAGATTGTGCTGGCCAAGAGGGGGGGGGGGCAAAGGTTATGCGTGACTCTGTACATTGTATCTGGTTAGGATCTGAACACCAGTCGAAAATCAGAAGACAGATTCACCATATTTACGAATGTGCCACATCGCCTTACCTTTCACTTTCTTCCAGAGACGTTAGAATCCTGTCCCGATACAATTTCATGTACCTAAGGTTTTACCGATATTCAAAATTACTCACCGACGTATAGACTTCATGTATCTTTGAGAACGTTTCAGACGTCTCTTCGGCGGTATTCATTTTAGTGCGATTTTCCCTCGAGAATTCCAGATTCGATTGATTCTTGTAAAAAATCCGGCCTTAAATTCTGAAGAATGTGTCAGACTTCGAGATCTATTCACCAGTTATCTCCTTTGTTTGTTTTTATTTGTTTTCTTTGTCCACTTTCCCGAGTTGTTGCGCAGGCGCGTCCCCCGTCGTCGGCTCGGCAGTTGCTCAGTGAAATTGGAGACTATCCTGCCATCTGGCGGACCCTTTTCGTAAGTGCGGGAAAACCTTGCGCACGTGAAAATCTTAAGTGTGAGAGAGAAGTAAATAAATTTTTTGTTATTATGTTTGTAAAAATTCTAAAATTCTAGGTTAATCAGTGATTTATCTACCAGTTCTGGACTGACCTATTAATATTTAACTGATTTTGAAGATTTTGTGGCAATTTTCATTGAAGTTTCACCCGTCATAGCATTTCCTGACCGATGACTGAGAAGTAAATTAGGCGTGACTTTCTTCTTTTTAGTACAAAATCAGAAGATTAAAAAACGTGTCCGGAAAATGACATCGGAAAAATCGGAAGCATCGGTCTCCGGACAATCCAGGTAAATTCAACGTACTGAAGAAGTATTTTGTGTGATTAATATTTTCCAGCTTAATTTGCTAAAATAATCAGAAATACTTGAAATACCATACCTAATTGTTCAAGTTGAACTCGTTTTCTTGAAGTAATACTAAATAGATGAATTTATGAACGTAAAATTGTGTAATTTTTGTGTATTTTATCGTTTCGGGTTGTTTAGACTTGGAAAATGTGAAATATGTGAACAGGATTGTGGGAAATACAAATGCCCCTGTTGTATGGTTATTTCGTGCAGTCTTCAGTGCGCATTGAAACACAAACAAGATAATGATTGCGACGGTATTCGTTCAAAGACGGCCTTCCTGAAAGTCAAGCAATTCACAAATTTGGATTTTTTGAATGGTGAGTCGTTAGTTGTTATGAGATGGGTAGTTCGTCTGATTGATGACTTTAATTTTGTAAGTTGCAATTTTAGAGATTATAAGTATTTTTTTTCCTCTTTTTAGATTACAGACTTCTAGAGGACATTGCAGCTCGTGTTGACAGCTGTGAAAGAGACAAACTCAATGCTCCACACCTGGAAAATATTTCTGGGGTGAGTAATTGAAAATAAGTGAAGGTTGCATAAACTTTGAAACTTGAAATGTATATATTTTCGTTATTCTCTTTTCCAGGGGATGCTAAAGCTAAGAACTGCGGTTCTTGATAGGGGGGCGCGTCTTATCTTACTCCCCTTGGCATTTGAGCAGCGAAAGATGAACACATCATATTTAGACTGGAAATCGAAAACCATTAGTTGGCGAATTCAATTGAATTTTCTTAATGCAAAAAAACTGATAATACATCAGGATAGGTGAGGAGTGAAAATTGTATTACATGAGGTAATCGTTACAAATGTAAGGGTAAATAAATATATAAACTACTCTTAATTCTAAAGATGTTCTGAAAATATGGTGCTGCAAGAGCTTATTGAGAAGTATTTGACCGAATCATCGCGATTCCCGGAATCAGTTTCACAAAAATTATCTTGTTACCAAATTGCTGGTATAGACGGAATTACAGTCCTCATGAAAACAGAAAAAGTTCCTCTGTCTGACAGAAAGTAAGCAATGAATTGTTCAAACTGGATGGTTGTAGAGAGAATATCATTTAAGTGATCATAAATCCTACTTGTTGCATTCCTATGTAAATACAGGTTCTACAAATTGAACCTGCAGCAGACAATGAAGGAAAATTTTGTTGGAAAAGTTATTGTCGAATTCCCCAAACTATTCATTCTCATCAATGGATTCTTCAAGACTGAGAAATCGAAATTGGAAAACGGTGGACTAAAGAGAGACAAAACTAAGAAATCCAGAAACCTCCTTTTATCAGCACCGGAAAAACCTGTAACCTCCAAGCCACCACCAAGAAAACGAGCTAAAGTCAAGGAACCCTCGGAATCATCAAGTGATAGCGATACTGACGAGGATTGGGACGACACGGAACACTTTTTTACTCCTTGGTATAGAGATTTCGACGACAATTAATTATTGAGGTATATCATTTATTATCAGTTTTACTCATATTTTCTTTCATTAATTAATGAAGATTATCACACGTATGTACATTTGTAGCAAAGCGAATACACATTTTATTGAAATAACTTGGACAATTCTTTCTTGTTGACTTTTCCCAATTGATTCCGTGGGAGCTCATCAATAGTTTTAACGACGGTTGGGCAGGCATACGCAGGCAAACGTGTCTTTGCGAGCTCCCTCAGTTCATTCAAGCTCAATTCTTTACCGTTCCAAACGATCATTGCGGCCACCTGTAGTGGTTGGTAAAATTTTACGCCAGTTTAATGTTTATCTCTGTGTTCTGTCTCAAGCTAATTTCGTCGATTGATGTTTTAATTTTTGGCAATTATACAAACTCTATCTGAAATATTTCAAACCTTTTGTCCCCAAGTCGAGTCTGGGAGAGCGAGAACAGACACATCTTTAACTTCTTTCAATCCCAAAAGTTGTGTCTCGATTTCTAAGGCACTGAGTTTGTAGCCACCACTCTTGATTATATCGACAGAATTGCGACCCAGGATTTTGAATGACCCGTTGATATATTCTACTGTGTCACCTGGATAAATAATATTGACTTCTTCAGTATAGATTTTTTAACTCTTCACAAAAGAGAAAGTAATCCGACAACATGCCGTACCTGTCATAAACCAGCCGTCGTGAGTATGATCTTTCTTAGTAGCTTCTGGATTTCGCCAATACTCTTTGAATACAGATGGTCCCTTTACAAGTAAATCTCCAGTGACATGATCTTTCTTTTCACCAACCATTTCGGTTCCTTTCCATCTTCCGAGCGTAGTATATTTATCCCGGGATGTCATATCCACAACCTTCAATTTGACGGACTGAAAAGGTAATCCGACGAAGCCTGTTTTAAGGAATCCGGATAAATTGTTTTTAAGGAAACCAATCAAAATACTCGGTGGAGACTGTCCGACATCTTGTTAAAAACCTTGTTAAAAACGAACAAGCAAACAAACCTGGTTTTCGTTCTCCATGAAGTGGGTTTGTGAGAGCCATGCCGATTTCTGTCATTCCGTACCGCTCCAAAAGTCGATGTGTCGTAATGGACTCCCATTGCTCAAGAACAGGAACAGGTAATGAGGCTGATCCGCTGATCATTACTCTGTTTTGTGAGGAAGTAAAATTCTCGTTAAGCGAAATTATATTTCCTTATGAAAGTTACAAAAATACAATTAACACCTCATTTTTTCCTTGCAAACTGCTTTCACAAATTCAACCTTGCTGGGGGTGTTTGCGTAGGTTTTTTCAAATTCCTCTATAAGTTTTACATACACGGTTGGGACGCCCATGATGATATTTGGGCGAGCTGTCTCACTTGACAATAGTTCAGACCATACTCGAGACGCATCGAATTTGTCCATCATATGACATCTGCAAAATTGTTAGAAGTTACAGCAATATTCTCCGACAATCTTTGTGGAGTAGTTTAAGGACTTACCTCGCGCCAACTGCCAGCGGACTAATCAATGCGTGGACAAGGCCGTGCTGAGATTAAAAGAAAACAAAGCATTAGACAATTTTTTAAACACGTGGTATGCTGATTTTTACACACAGTATGGTGGAGTGGAAGAACATGAAGCAATGTGTCTTTGGATGTAATTTCCCACGCTTGACAAATATTTTCAACCTGAGCTTCTAAATTTTGATGAGTGAGTAAGACACCTGAAAATCAATTCCAACTTTTAGCCTCGCAACTTAGGGAGTACAATATTATGGTAAAAAATTTCTGCGAAACCTTTTGGAAGACCGGTGGTTCCACTTGTGAACAATATTAGCGCATTGTCAGATGTGCCGTAGCGAAGAGAATAATCATCAGTAAGTACCGAGGCAGTGGACGTTGGAATTACATCAAAATCAACTACGTGTAAATGAGAATTTGCTGCGGAAGTAATTTTCTTCATTTTGTCCGCATATTCCTTCGTAGTGACAACTATTTTGGCCTCTGAATGTTTTATGAAATACTCGAGCATATTATCGGGATGCTTAGCGGTCAATGGAACGGCTGGAAAATTAGAATGACGTAGAATATTTTATTTTCGAGCTTTTACTTGAATTTCGTAAGTATTAATATTTCCGTACCAACATTGTCGGACATCCAAGTTGCCCAAAGCGTGACCGGAAAAGAAGAATCGTGTGGACAAAGAAACGCCACTTTTTGCTCATCTTTTCCTGTCAAATGTTTCAATTCTTTGGCCAAACGAAGGGCTTTATTTCCCATTTGAGAGTAAGTTAAATTTACACCTTTGGCATCCGTGAAACATACTTTGTTTTGCCATTTTTCATTAAAAGCAGCTCCGAAGAGTGGAAGTTTAATTTCAGGTGGACCACTAGCACTCGTTGGGGAATATTTTGTAACAGTTGTACTCAAAAATCTTAAGCCGGCCAATTTAGGGTATGTCCTCCCATTTGTTCTCAAAAGAACCCTTCCCACCAACGAAAATGTCTTCATTTTAAACAGATTTCGTATCAAATAATTCCTTTTTCCAAAACTATAAAGTTCAAAGATTTATTTTGCAACGACGAGCACCGAACTGTTGTTGGATTTCCACGCCTAAAAATGTAAGTGTTAAAAAAATCTGCTAGCGGATACTTGGGATTGCGATTTTACCAGTAAGTACATATTATGACAATTCATTGAACTTTGGTTTGCAGTTGTCGCAATCCGTTATATAATCGGACAACTAACCTTTAATAACCTGTGACCTCTACCAGAGCCAAATGACTTGTTTCATGCACCCATCAGGTGTTTCTATTAAAAGTATCACTTCTAGTTAGTGTTAGTAGAAGCTCTAGAAAACAACGTCTAATCTTTGACACAAACCCTCACAAGGTTAAACATGAAGTGTTGTTGTGATGTTACGAATAGTAACGAAACAGTAAAAAAACACGGCAGATTCCAGATTAGTACCACTGCACAAGGATCTGAAAAAAAAAAGAATACATATTTGTAGCAGCCTAGTATGCATGTTTTCCAGCTGCAAAATTATCCAGGCCAGCGCAGCAGCTTATCCAGAAGAAAAGTCTGAAGGTCAATTTTTTATCTACATTGTATTTGTATTCAAAATAATCCCGGCCAAGCTCACAAGGAAACCGCTTTTCACGTGTATTTTAATATTCGTTTGTCGTAGAAAGTAGCTAACCCTAGAAGTAAGACGGCGGTGCAATGGCGGTGGCAGTAATACTAGGTACAGGTAATCCAATGGGAATAGCTCGAATGAGTTTAGACGTCACTATTACACCATGTGGACTTGGGTCAATTATATTGGTAATTGTAATTTCAATTACAAAATACAATTACAATTACGTAATTGTAATTGCAATTATTTACTTTCAGAATCCCAGCTGTAATTTGTAATTGTAATTAAATACTTTAGAAATTGTGTGTAATTATAATTCGTAACCGAATTTATATTTTTCTCAATTATTTTTACAATTACTTAAAATTTTGACCATCAGATACAACAAGATATAACTATGATGTATAGTTATTACACATAAAATCATCATTTCGAGAAAGTAATTTGAATTGTAATATATTTGTAATTGTAATTGCATCCTCTGACAGGATATACCCGCTACGAATTCGTTCCGCTGCTACTCTTCCTTTAGAGGAGTGATCTCTAAAGGGCCACTGTAATTACAATTGTTATCCTAAACGACCACAATGCAACTTCCAGTGGACGTATTACTTTCGAAATTTCTCCACGTATTTGTAAATTATAATTACAATCAGAAATGAGAGTGTAATTTGTAATTTTTGATGAATTACATTTTGAAAGTAATTGACCCAAAAGTCTGAATGTCTAACTGAAGGACTGATCCCTCTCCACACGTGGTAAAGGGAGAATAAATATTAGGAAACAAATGAGCATACACTTGCTCTTCCAGGCATATTCACAAAACCTTCATATTAATTCATAGCTTCTAAAGAGTAAGCAGAATAGAATGGTATCGGCTGACGAAATATTCTGTATTCATGAGTGACTAACGCAGTCCACCCTGCCCTGACCTGTTCTTGTCGGTTTTTAATGTGCGACAGAGCTCCCTTGTTAGGCTTTGGCAGAAGTCATCGAGTACTACTCTGCTCAACGGTCATCAATCGGAATCCGCGAAACTTAACTTGCACGATTCAAAATAAACTTTTTGTTGTCGATTTTTGAGATTTTAAAATCGGAATACTCGAGTTAGTTTTGTTCTGAATTGTTGATTTGGAGTAACTGCTGAATTGCATTTTATTCTACACATTTCCCATTCAGGAAGACTTTCGTCGAATCGTGAGCTTGATGGAGTCTAGTCGGTTGCTCGATTCTCTTCGACGTGGACAAAATTTTGTTACCAGCGCTGGTGACAAAAACTCTGCTCCTCAGCAAATACAAATTGATTCTTTGAGGACACTCATCGAACAGCATGACAATGTAATTATGTGAAGAGATAAATTACTGAATTTTAAGTTTATTTAAATTTTGACGTCAGTTTGCAAATCTCATCAACTTTACTTGAACGTTTAAAATTGTCATCACGTTTTTTGTAAACTTATCTGATCAAAATTCAAAAGGTCATGAACCACCCTGTAGAGTGTTGGAAATGCGAGTGGTAGATTTCCCAAGAATTCAAAACTCCATGAAAATGAGACCAATCTGGATTTAGAGGGTGTTTCTACTTCTACTAGGATATAAGGAATGTCAACAAAAATTGACAACGTATTTCCATCATTTGCTTGACAAAAATAATGTAACGTAACGTCTACTTAAGAAATCAGGATACAGAATTATTTCAAACACCTCCCCAAGCAAGCCAAGCCTGATTTCTCTCATCCCTACAAATGTTTGGTAAATGACTACTGTATAGTGACGGTGTGATGGACTAAATTGTGGCCGTGCGAAACTACGTGGGAAATATGAGACTCGAAATAAACCAG
>JAQFYE010007111.1:0-10147 GCA_034694305.1 Protaphorura glebata
TTCATTGTAGCTAAAATGGTAATTCCAAAATGTCAAAAAATGTACTCCTTTCAGACTACGAAAAGTTGGTCACCCTGGACATAGATTCCGACTGTAACTAAATTACTTTGAGAGAGAAGAAGAGAAGAATAATACTCAACCGAAAACTTAATATAATGAAGATAAGAATTGTATATGTGGGATAAGGGGACTTCTCTCCATATTGTACCACTCCATATTGTTTGTCCGAGAGATCCAAACCCCAACCGTAGCAACGTAAGTTAGGGTCTGTCTCGGAAAGGAATCATGAATTACATGTTTATACATGTAATCCAAATTTTTAGAACCTCAGGTCAGTGTTCTATCTTAATTTGACGTTGGGAGATGTACTTGTGGTCCCAACTTCAGTTTACGAAATCATTACAAATGGAAACTATAATAAACTTACTGGCCGTAAGTGCTTACTAAAAGATTTTTAAACGTTGACCAACCGTAGTATTATTTCTAAATTGCCAAATACATTTTCAACCAAATACATATTTTTAACACTTGTTCTCTTTCATACTTTAAAATTATTACTCGAGTATATTATTAAAAATGCTGGAAACTTTATGTTAGGTGCTTCAAGGATATTACCCAAAGTTACCAAAATAATTGCGCAGATCGTGATAAACACTTTCTTAACGATTATACTAACAAATCGAGTATGGGTTTGGCATAAGGTAAATAGGATTACGCGTAGATAATTCGCATTTAAAATTGAATCAGTTTGGCGAATAATGTATAATTTCGTGCGTATATTTGTGAAATGAAATAAGTGTGGGGATGTTCTGCAGTTCAAATTCAAAAATGTAATCAGAAATTTTTGAATCTAATGTAAATCAATGTTCTATAGTTAATTTCAGTAGCGCTATTTTGCTGACAGAATCCAACTGAGATATTCTTCAGATATTACCTTCAAATTGAATGTAGAGAATTTACAGATAACAACGCAGTGTAGGTTGGATGGTATTTTCATAATCTTCCAAAAATCGACTTATCAATAATTGGTCATTGACATGAGTGTTCAACGTCATTTTCGGGATGATAAAACTGAAACGTCAAGATAACGCAAAAAGTCCACCTCCTCCGTAATTCCTATACGTAACGAACCCCAACCCGACCTAACTACTATCGAATGTACCCGAAATCGGGTAACAACCAGTTAACTCCACATTTTCCGGCTCAAGTCCGTCATTCTGGCATAAAAATAGACATTCAATGGAGTTGAAAATGTTTTTGGAAGAATCTTATGGTAGAAATCTTCACACTAACAAGACAATAAAAACCCGAAAATGGTTCGGTTTCCTGAGTCACTTTGACAAGGAAACATCTTTGATATAAAACACAGCTCAGGCCAAATTGTTCATGATTAGCCAATTTAAATGTCCTAGACTCGAATATAAAGGTATTGTCGGTTGGTAGAGTTATTTTCTGATGCGTCATTAGAATGTTAGAATTCGTGGAGAGCAAAGACAGCGTAGTACTACGGGTTTCCCATCTGCTACCTGTTTGTACGGACGGGGTTCGATTCCACGAGCCGTGTGGTAGCGTGGTAGCCCTACTTTTCCCGTACTGCGAGGCTTCTACCATCATTACGCTTTTCCAACCTTAGGTTTCATAAATCGGTGGAATGCTCTAATGGGGTAGGAAAGTCGGGTACCACGAGGGTAAAAAGGCACATTAGATGCGATGTGGTGATAGTGCAGTAATGCATTCGTCCAATTGAGGTGAAATTTGAACGTGCGTAGCAGGGTTGGGAGCTTTCTCCATCCTAGAAATAGACAATAAGTCATGTGTGATATCCAAATTCTGTCATCGCACAACTCCTGATAGATAATGAGTACTGACTTTGGCCCCAGTGCCTCTTTTATGGATTTGTGTAACATGTGTCGAAATCTCAGCAGAATGTTTCAAAAATTTCCGGCAATGACCCAAAAGTTACTTACAAATTGGTCACACTTTTGGTCTGGATTGACCTTTTGGTTGGCTTTTTGAAAAGTAAAAATGGTTTCCTTGTAAACATCACAGTTTTCAGTCAACCCGTTATTTGTAAGCCCCTGGAGTCACTAATGAAATACCCTACTCAAAACATGGTAGCTGTTCAGAAATGCGTCTTATTTGAACATTTGAACATATGGGGTTGTCAATCCCAAGACGTAGAATGAGACGACGCGACGTCCGTACATTGCGCATCTTATAATGTTTTCTCCCCTTTAGTTGAGTGCAGTGGCATGTGAATGAATAATACCCGCATCGCATTAGCATTAACTAACACCGAATCCGAGTTTTCGTTTTTCTTATTTGTTCTAAAAATAACTTTTGAAAATCTTCGGAGTCTCAGTCGCAGTCTACGAAGGGATAATAATTTTTCCAGACCCCCACTTGATCTCGAATCTGTAAGACATTTCGAAGTTTCGGACCGGAGGAATCTATTTTTGGGTTTGTTTTCTACCCCGACTAACCGGATGTAGCTAATGCAAAGTGAAGAGATAGAGAATGATTTGAATGACGATGAAATAACGACGAAAGATTGTGTGGGTTTAAGAATCCTTCATGCACATGTGGGTGAATCAACTTTTCGTAGTCAAAGTTGAAACAACCTACACATTCATTTATCGTCACCATACTGACTTTACACATTTGTTTCGTAAAAGTCTAGAATATGGGTCTCTCACAAGTCGTCATTCAGCCTTAATATTCAAATTATTTTCACCAAATCCAAAAATTGTTAAAAGTTTACGTTTCAATTGTATGTTTTTAAATTAGTCAGCTGCATAGCCCAATTGCGACATAATATTTTAACAACCCTTATAATGGAGAAGTCTTATGAACTGTTCAGAAAATGAAGTATTTTGTTTGCACAAAGTCATCAATGTAATTTCACTGGTCACAGTAATTTAAAGGAACGTTTTTTAAATTATATAAGTTGATGTCAATAATACCAAAATAGAGCCGAATAGTAGATGGAATTTACTGGAAATACGCCATTTACAAGTTTAGTTGATAAATCTTAGAGTGTATTGAATTTTTTAGGTGTCCGAACCGAACAAGCACGACAGAGTTTTATCTCTTCCTAAATAAACGGTTATTTTGTATGGAGGTTTTCGAAAAATAGTTGTCAGTTCGTAAATCGTAAACTATTAATTGACCAAGTTTTGTGAGTATTGCAAATGAATTGATATTCGATAATTCGATTAAAATATATCAGTCCAATATACACTTATGCTACTTGATGATGGGTGAACGCCCGAGAGGAGATAATGTACAGTCGAAGATGCTTCAAAAAAGAATTCTTCGTTAGACACTACGTTCTGATAGTGGCACCTTCGCTAGGATGTAAAAACCTAGTCCCTACAAAAGCATCCCATGATGTTTGACCGTGCATTATGGGCGAGTACCGTTTCGTAGATTATTTTATTTTATTCGTTAAAAACCGTCACAATTTAAATCATATAGTCTTACACAATAAAACTCGTAGATTGAACTTCAACAAATCCCCCCTAATTGTCTCTGGCTTCCTTAATTAGACATGTTCGGCCAGAGGAGCATCTAAAATTTGATTGTTTCATATTGTCGTAATTTTTATTAAATGTGACGACATTTAAAATTGACACTAATTCTGATATCTTACCGGCCCTTTGAAATCCACGTAGAAAATAAGACTAATAGGTAGCCAATAATGAAAATATGAAATAATAAAATACTCCGTAAACTCAAAACCTTCTTTCACAACTTTCACAAAAAAATTATAATAAATATTTATTTTACAAAATCTGTGACGCCGTCAACTCAATATTAAATGTAACAGCTACATGGGTACCTTGATTGGAAGTGCGTTAGTAGATTGTCGCATAAATTGTGTGTGTGTGGAATGTTAGACAATTGATGAGCATACTTTTTGAGAATGGGCAGTAGTCGAATTATACATTATATTTGTGCAGTCCGAGCTTTTATGCGAATTTGTACTGTCATATATTTAATTATTAATGTTAATTTTTCCACAAAAACGTTTAGTTCACTGTTTTGCTTTTCTCTGGAAAACCTGAACTCCGAGGTTGGTAAAAAATGGTATCACTACCATGCACGTGAATAACCCGAAGCTTACGGAATTAATAAATTCTTCGTCTCAAACACCGCGGCGTACATTAACCCAAAAATGAATGGCATTTGTCCCTTGGCAAATTTTTCTGCAAGAAATATTTCCATTCGCAATATCAAACTTGGCACTCACTCACACTTGGAAATTTTGCGAAACGGCAATGCTAAACATGTGGAAGGATAATACTCTGATGTAATTATTACGCGTCAGTTCCGCAGTCCACTTGGCAGTCTGCATCTGTCGAGTTTAACCTAAATATTTAATATTTACAAACTTCCGCGACAATATTTTTTAATTGCCCTGGCCTATGCTACATGTCCTATATGTGATGAATAGATTCAAGTGTGAAGGTCGTCTCGTCATCGCCATGTCGGATTAAGCCGTATCTATGTTTACATAATTGATTGATTTGGATTTGGATTGAACTTTAACCTCTTCTGATAAAATAGGATGATACTACGGGGCTTATTAATATAGTGAACAGATAATAATTCATAAGGAAGTCACTTTTCATGTAAAGTCCGCATTTATCGAAATTCAACAGCCTTTTAGGCCCTAGCAGAGTTGTGACCGATTTGTCAGCAGATAAAAAAATACAGAATATGTCTTACGGCAAAGAGTAGGTCGTTGGATTTGGCTTACTTTTTGAAATGTTGCAGCCTTTTGGTAAGCTGAACAACTCTTGAAGATCGTACGCCGAAAAGTTCGGACGTTCGGCAGCTAGAAATACAAACGCATTTTTACGTCATAGAAATGTTGCATATTCATCATGACGTCAGAAAGTGTACTTGAGTCACGTCTTTCTAGCGGCCAAGTCGTGGAACTTTTCGGCTTATGACCTTCACAAAAGTTGTTCCGGAGGTATCTCAAAAATGCAGCTTACTTTTCGATTTTAAGGATTGTGTAGTCGTAGTGTTCTTTAGATTCACTGCTATAAATTCTTGAAACAATCTTCACAATTTTGACACTTCAGAAATTTCTATCGACGAGCCGAAATTATATGTATGTGGCATACTTTTATCCGAGACTTCAAATTATTGATTGTGAAATATGAAAACAAGACTCTATAATTCTATTTCATATAATTATTACTAAATGTGGTGTCACTTAAAATTTTCACGAAAAAGGTGACACTAGTGGCGGAACGAAATGAAATTAATTTCGTACTTCGTAGTGACGCCAATTTGATCCTACAAAATATTTGGTTCACGCCGTATTCTCATTATTAAATGTAGACCTCGACTAATTAGTATCGTAAGTTCATGATTGGTTATCGCAAAAATTCATGGGTGAATAATGTTAATTTCGAGAAGGAACAGTCATGGAGATAGTATAGAACCTCAGCAGTAATAAAATTATACGATATTTTTTTTTGCAAAAGCACCTTTAATGCGGTTTTGTACAGTCAAGTATTTGATTCGCACCAAACGAGCCAGCCTCCACGCGCACCTCATCCTGATCTATTTCGAGACTTATTATTCACATTCAAATTCTGTCCCTTGTCAAATAATTCAATTCAAATGTGCTGTGCGTGAATGTCACTACTTTTGTAACATCTTGGCGAGCTGGAATAATTTATGATACTCTATGTAAAATTGTAAATATGTTTTATGGATATACTGGAGTGTAGGAAAGGTTAATGTTTTGCAATAACTACTAGGTACTAGTATTTATTAGTACCAGACACACTATCGTATTACATATTTGTAGACACTCGTGGACTCGTCAGAAAAATCATTTCATTACTCATTTTCATTCATGCTTTGAATCCCAGACTGGATTTGTTGAGCTCTTAAGCTCAGAATTTGTATATGAGATATAATTTATTAAATCAAACAGTGTAGAATTTGTATAGTGCACTAGGCTGATTGCCGGCCATTCTGATTTTTTGATCTCGTGGCCTATCTTAACTTGATAATGGCTGAGGCTGAGTCCGGTAATTTACCCCCGACGATCCGATTTTAGGAATATTTGAAATTAATGTAGTCTTTCTGTATTTGAATTTAATTACAAATCTAGATCTTTTATTTGATTCAGATCAAGCATGGGTCACGTTGGCCACGAACGATTCCTACTCCCTTGGAGCTATGGTTCTTGGAAGATCTCTTCGTCGTGTGAATACTACGCGTCTATTAGTCGTGATGGTCACACCCGGAGTGTCTGCACCAATGAGGTAACAAAAATATTTGAACACCGATTGTTTTTAATTTCTATGTGGTTCCGTTCGAGGTTCAAATCAGATATAGGGATGTGTGGTACCCGTGAATCGTATAAACTTATATAAAACGATAAATTGATATCTGACATCTGATCAGACTTCTGCATGAAACTATCAAATTCTGTCTAAATTTCAATTCTAAAATAGAGCCGTCCTTGAAACACTCTACAACCGTGTGGTTGAGGTCAACGTTCTGGACTCTCAGGATACGGCCAATTTGGCCCTACTGACTCGGCCTGAACTGGGGATAACGTTCACTAAGCTCCACTGTTGGCGTCTTGTTCAATTCACAAAATGCGTTTTCTTGGACGCCGATACTCTTGTAGGTTCCTTTCTGTATTTTTTATTGTCGTATCAAACAAATCATTTTCCTATTTACAATAGAAGCCTAAATAACAAGAACCTTAAAAGTTTGTCTTCAGAATTCCTAACATTAATCCAACTCTGGCCGTATTGAACTTAGGTTTTGCAAAATTGCGATGAATTGTTTGACCGAGAAGAATTTTCAGCCGCTCCGGATGCCGGATGGCCTGATTGTTTCAACTCTGGTGTTTTTGTCTTCAAACCTTCCCTTGACACTTACTCAAAACTGCTGACTCATGCCGTCGAGCAGGGTTCATTTGACGGTGCGGATTTAAAATTCTGAAAAGTAATTTAATTTTTTAAAAATTACATTCTTGATTGCACAATCTTTATCATAGGTGGAGACCAAGGGCTTCTCAATTCGTTCTTCAGTGATTGGTCCGTATCTGATATTGGGCGACATTTGCCTTTCATTTACAATATGGTCGCCTCAGCCGTGTATTCCTACATACCAGCTTACCGTGTGTAAGTCAATTTTTGTCATGACCACTATGAATATTTCCAGTAGTCAAAATCTTAACTCGTCAAATCTGTTAAAAAATAAAATCGCTTTGCGCCAACCGTGATGTTCAAATGATGTAGATGTAATGGTGGTACAGACATGCCCTTATCATAACGTGCAGCGCTCTATTGCACGACAGCAAATTCGTTGGGTGACTATAATTCGCTTTTATTCTGACCTTGATCAAGGTCAGATTCGTTGAACAATTATTTTATCCTTTCTCAATTCCAACCAAACTAAATAGATTTCTTGCACAGAATAACAGCTTTTCCGAAATAATTATCTTTGATTTCATCTAATTCATTTTAGGTTCGGTCAAAATGTCAAGATTGCCCATTTCATTGGACCTGAGAAACCTTGGCTACAGACGTTTGACACTGAGACTGGTCATGTGCGACCTCCACCTGGCCAGGACCATTTGGCTGCACTTTTGCAAGCATGGTGGGACATTTTCCGGGCTGACGTTCACTCCAGACTTTTACCGGAAATGGTATGACTTTACGGGAAAAACCAAAAATTAGAACCGGACATTTTTATCGTACTATACAGTATTCAATTTGCCTAATCACAAAAATATCAGCCGATCAGCTTTAAACAATTTTTGCGCAGATTTTAATCAGTTTTGCCATTACTTGGAGTTGTAGTGTTGTTGGTTTGAAAAGCTTGATTTTGATTTTTTTGCTTCATTATATCAACGTAGACAAATTTTCAGTTTCGCACGTCTTAGAAATTGAGTAAGGGACATTAAGAAATTTTCTTAAACAATTGTATATTATTGGTTGTCTGGTCGAAATCAATTTCAGATCAGGGTGGTTCGTAAATCGTAACCGCTTATCCAAAGTCGGACCACCCTGTATTTCCCTTCGATAACTTTACATTTTGCTAATGTTTGCCAGTGTGTACCTGCTAAATAATCAACTTATTTAATTGACCAATTAATTCATTAATGAATTTGATTCAGCTGACTCTTGTTTTTATTTTTCTAAATTCAATTAACACATTTGGATTCGGTGGACGGTGTTTACAGACAAGGGAAAGAGAGGCTGAAAGTGCCACATTCATGGAGCAGGTACAATCTACTTTAACAACTCACATACCTCCAGCACATCATGTTCAAGAATATACCTTAAATCCGCCAGACCCGCCTCCTCAAATACCCTCCGAGCCAGCCCAAGAAAATCAAAGTCAAAATCATTCCTCTCCGTCCATTCCTGAATCTGTACCTGTAGTTCCGCCTCCGCCTCCTAAACCAGAAAATATTTTACTAGTCGCAATTCAAAGATATCCTCCACCGCCAAAAACTGTTCATCGAATTGATCCGCCACCAACCTCCGATACCTCTAATCCTCCAGATCCTCCCAAGTCTCATGAATCCGAATCGACAAATTCCTTAAGGTCAAACTCTGACCAAAACGCGAGTCCGAGTCCGAGCCTTGAACCAAACGTGACCCACCAGACCCAGAGTTCAAATTCAAATGATGAATCGACCAGCGTAAGTACGCCATTTTAAAAACGAAGAGAACCGTGAAAATGAAGGACTGAAGTACAAATGGACTGCATTCCTATCCTAAAATCCTATCCTTAACTGGCTGTTTTGCTTGCACTTGCACTCAAAATTAACCTGCTTTCTCTTAAGAGGGGATTCCATAGGGCAAAGTTCACAGATGTCCCGTAATACCTTCCGCATGAGTTAAATTCAGACACTGACCTCCGTGCTAGCTCGTCTGCTAATATTGTCACTGCAGATCGCCTGCCATATGGAATACTCACTTGAGACCTAATTTTTTAACACTTGCTTTAATGAAATTACTAATTTAAGGTGGTGGCCCTTCGCTTTTGAGGGGTACGCGTGGGTTGAGGTGAAAGTGTACAACTATCTATTTTAAATAACTGTTTGTCAGTAATAAAAGGAATTTCTTTAAATGGAATTAGGGTTATTGTTGGATTTTAAATAGTTTCTTAAAATATCATTTACTCTTCAAACTAACGGGTATGGTAAATCGGTACTGGAAATCAAAACTAACAAATCCGAACTTTACATGGGGTTAGCAGTCTCTTTCTGCGATATTTTACTCTATACGTAATGCACCCAATTTTGTGTTACTGAATTGGATCTAATCGCTCATTGTTTCCGAAAACAGAAAGGATTGGCCGGTGCTTATGCCAAAATGTCACTTGAGGGCCCCGGGTCTTCAGAGCAATTGGAGTATGTGCAACAAATGCGGAAACACGATTGGGAATCTGGTCGTATCGACTATCTTGGCCAAGACTCCTTCGACAATATCCTCAAGAAAATTCAGTCTTCCGTCGCTCAAGGAGGTAAGCATTGACAGCATTGGCGTAACTATAGATGACCTCAGGGAAGGCAAGATCATAAAATGCGCCCCTGCCGCAATCAAAAACGATTGGAATTAGCTGATTGTCACTCGTGCGCGAAGCGCGCAAATTTTTCTCACTTTCTGATTGGTCTCGGTCTTCCTGACCAGTTTGGTAAATCCTGTCACTGATTCTTTGTTATTCGCGCGCGCGCTGCGCGCACATTTTTCTCATCTTCTCATTGGTCTCGGTCTTCCTGACTTCTACCAGTTTGGTAAATCCTGTGACTGATTCTTTGTTATTCGCGCGCGCAGCGCCCAAATTTTTCTCATTTTCTGATTCGTCTCGATCGTCGGTCTTCCTGATTTAAACCAGTTGGGTAAATCCTGTGACTGATTCTTTGTTATTCGAGGGCGTAAATTTTTCATACGTTCTTAATTTTGTAGACTTGGGTCTCAGTCTTACGTAAAAGTATATTTCACCTATATTTTTCGCATTCTCCCTTTAAGTTTAACTGCAAAACGAATCAATCGGCCCTGGCCAATATTTTCTTCGGCCTTCATTGACAAAATATCGTAAGAAGTAGACAATTCGGCCATATTTTTAACGATTTCACTGCATGTTTAAG
>JAQFYE010007112.1:0-10147 GCA_034694305.1 Protaphorura glebata
AGGTTTTCAGTAAGTTATAATTAATGCAGAAATAGAATCAATTTATCCCGTACTTGTTTTACAATTATTGATGATTCGTAGACTGAACGGAGTAGTCTCATCTTGGAAGGTTTTCAGTAAGTTATATTGGATGCAGGAATAGAATCAATTTATCCCGTACATGTTTTACAAGTATTCAGGATTCGTAGACTGAATAGAGTAGTCTCACGTTGGAAGGTTCGCAGTTAGTTATAATGGATGCAGGAATAAAATCAATTTATCCCGTACATGTTTTACAAATATTGAGGATTCGTGGATTCAACAGAATATTCTCATGTCGGAAGGTTTTCAGCAAGTTATAATTAATGCAGAAATAGAATCAATTTATCCCTTACATGTTTTACAATTATTGATGATTCGTAGACTGAACGGAGTAGTCTCATCTTGGAAGGTTTTCAGTAAGTTATATTAGATGCAGGAATAGAATCAATTTATCCCGTACATGTTTTACAAATATTGAGGTCTCGTAGATTCAACAGAATAGAGAGATTTAAATGCACGTAAAATGAGCCGACGCGTACGTGTGAATTAAATTTTTATTCGCGCGTAAGTAATCAACCGTTTTCGCCAAAAAGTGATTTAAATGGACGTTACGTACGCGTTCATGTCGGACGACGCGCGCATGATCCAAGCTGGAATTTTAAATTGCGTACATATAGGGAAAACGAGAGTGAGTTGAAAACGAGAAGGTTTGGCTTGGATGGGTGACACGTGTATTTTGCCCTATCTTCCGTGGTGGAAAGGTGACACTTGAGTTCACCTCGACCTCACTCCACTCAGGAGTCTCACAGATTTTTTATTTATTTATACCGTCTCTACTGGCCATATAACATCGACGCGGCAATTAACAAGTTATCACAAAATTTGGAAATTACAACACACGCAAATAAATTTTTAGTTTTCCAGTAAATTCAAGTTTCAGTTGGACGCCTAGGACATGTATGTTCACTGAAGCCTCTAATGGTATATGTTCGGGCTTACCGGACATATACCTAACTTATACATAACTTCAAATTACAATTTATTAGTGGTTAAATCTGTATTAACAAATTTGTGATAATACATTTAGTGATAAATAATAAAAACTGAATATTTTAAAATATTAAATCTTTCTGGAGGTCAAGATTCGAATCGCATCCGAATTTCAATGATCAAAATTTTAATTTTGATTTGATGATCTCAAGCCATGGTCATGAAACATTCCTCCGTCGGCCTCCGTTCCTTGGCTGCTAAGAGACTCGTCTCAACTAGACTGGTTGACATTCCACAACCACAGACTTGGGTCAATTACATTGGTAATTGTAATTTCAATTACAAATTACAATTTTGATGAATTCTAATTTTGAAAGCATTTTGTAATTGTAATTAATTACTTGGGAGATGTCTCTAATTGTAATTTGTAATTGAAATTACTTTTTTCTCAATTAAATTTGTTGACTAATGAAGATTGAATGAAGTTTTGGACCGTGAAAGAGAAAATGCGTTTTTAGTGCTGAAAAACACAAGAAAAGATATTTAAAATTGTAATTTGTGTTGTAATTGTAATTGTAGTAGAAAATCCAATTACAATAACGTAATTGTAATTGTAATTAATTACATCAATAATTATGCATCTAATTTGTAATTGTAATTGAAATACTTTCAAAAATTAGGCTGCAATTTGTAATTGTAATTAATTGAAATACTTTCAAAAGTAGGCTGTAATTTGTAATTAATTACATTTTCAATTTAATTGACTCAAGTCTGCACAACCACTTGACATGCCACTACTGACCACGACGACTTGATTGACCAGGAAGGACCACTTGATTGACAGCGATCACTTGACAGACAACGACAGCCTGACATTCCACCTCCAGTTGCAACTGCACGATTACTAGACAATCCGCGGCCAGTTGACAGTCCTCGACCACTTGACACAGCACGGACACGACCGATTAGACAGTCCGTCCGCGGCCAGTCGACTTACGACCACTTGACAATTATTCTTCGTTGTCGCTGGTACTTGATCTACTAAATTGGCTCCCACTCGTTACTTGACATTCCGTGTTTTTGAATTGTCAAAAGAATGAAAAGATTTTGAAGAACCCGCTTATCCATCAACCAATCGGAATTCGATTTGATTTCAATGACTCATAAAATCACACGTCACGTCATCTACGTGTAAACTAGCATTTGCACGTCAAAAACGCGCGATTTTTTACGCGACATGAGTGGTTGACGTGACTTTCTCGGAGAAAGTCAAAAACGCACGTCACGTCAGCTCATTTTACGTGCATTTAAATCTCTCTAATATATGGCTGTTTACTCCTGAAATTTGTCGTGAACCAAAACATCATAACCGTAATGCGATCTGCTTTACAGTTGACAAATATCCCATTACGTCTTGCACATTATTGGTGGGGCTACATACTTTGAAATACTGCTTGCTCCGAATTTGATTGTAAAATGGTTGTACTGTTCAGGTCAATGGAGTGATGATCCGTATTATTTGATTTAATATATGGCTGTTTAGTCGCGAAATTTGTCGTGAAACAAAACACCATAACCGTAATGTGATCTGCCCTACATCTTAAAAATATCTTATTACGACTTGGACACATAGGTCGGGCAAAATTCTTTGAAATACTGCTTGCTCCGAATTTGATTGTAAAATGGTTGTACTGTTCATGTCAATGGAGTGATGATCTGTATTATTTTATTTAATAAATCGCTGATTAATCGAGAAATTTGTCGTGAACCAAAACATCATAACCGTAATGTGATCTGCTCTACATCTGACAAATATCCCAATTCATCATCGGTCGGGCCATATACTTTGAACTACTCTTTGCTCCGAATTTGATTGTAAAATGGCTGTACTGTTCGGGTCAATGGAGTGATGATCTGTATTATTTCATTTAATATATGACTGTTTAGTCGCAAAATTTATCTTAAAACAAAACATCATTAATGCAAAATCTGCTCTACAGCTGACAAATATCCCATTACGACTTGTACATTATCGGTCTGGCCATATGCTTTGAAATACTTCTTGCGACGAATTTGATCGTAGAATGGTTGTACTGTTCAGGTCAATGGAGTGATGATCTGTATTATTTGATTAAATATATGGCTGTTTACTCGAAAAATTTGTCGTGAACCAGAACATCATAACCGTAATGTGATCTGCTCTGCAGCTGACTAATATCCCATTTCGACTTGTACATCATCGGTCGGGCCATATACTTTGAACTACTCTTTGCTCCGAATTTGATTGTAAAATGGCTGTAAAAATGGATGTAAAAGAATAAACCGTTGTAAGACGCAGTATCTACGTTTTGCTTGTTTGTTGGTTTGTTTGTTTGTTTTTTTATTAGTGTGTTAACCCCTGCATTCAGACATACAGAGTATGCTTGTTGATTGTCTTATTAGGGATACACGTGATGTTAATATTTACACTTACAAATCCAAACAACCCAGAGCTTACAAGGAAATATGAGGCCTTGAAAACTTTAGCATGTTAGAGCATTCTGGGATTTTCCTGTTCTTTTACTGTTTGGGTCAATGGAGTGATGATCTGTATTATTTGATTTACTATATGGCTGAATGAGTACGACTTGCTGAATGAGTACGACTTGCACATTATCGGTCGGGCTATATACTTTCAAATACGTTTTGCTTTGAATTTGGTTGTAAAATGGTTGTTTTGTTCAGGTCAATGGAGTGCTGGTTGGTAATATTTGATTTAATATATGGCTGTTTAGTCGAGAAATTTAGCGTAAACCAAAACATCCCAACGATCTTCAAATATCACTAACCGACGGGACGGGTGTCTGGAACGGTACTCATCATGGGCACATCCGTGGACAAGAATATGGGCACCGGAGGCACGGGCACATACAATGATAAGATGGGAAAGGCTTCTATCGGGCCGTGCGGCCGTGTCCAAAGGCGATGGAATGTCTTAAAATTCATTCATGTATTGATAAACATTGAAAGACAAAGATAGCTGTGGAAAAGAAAACCGGCGACGTGTTTAGGTTTGTCTACCAGCGCAGTTGCGTTGGTAGTTGTGTTGCAACACCAATCAGTCTTCTTAGCATTCGGAATATCAAAATACAGCCGTATGGGTGAGGATTTGGCTGTTATTTGTTTCAATGTTGTGTGCTGATGCGTGTTGATGAGTGCGGATGACGTTTTGGGGGGGGGGGGATTCTTTTTATTTTATTTATTTTTCTGCACGGGTGGCTACGGTGGGTTCTACACACGTCAAAACACATCAATAACATATATGTTGGAAGTGTTCTCAAAATTTGAACCTTCAGGAATAATCATCACATACCGCAAACCGTTGTAGACGCTTGAACGCAAATCAACAAATTATTTAGAATCAATCAGTCTAACAAAAGATATGGTTTTTGATTGCAAAATTCGTGAATTTGTAATTTTCTTGGTATTTTGCGCTTCAATCTATGACAAAATGTCTTAAAATTCCATGGATAACTCGTATCTAAAAATTTAGGCGAAGAATCATCAACCATAAGCAGCATTTTTTATTTGGTTTGGCCAGTCTTATCAGAATCAACTGTTGTAAACGATAGGACTATGAATTAATTCCATCTTCTAAGATTCAAATGTCCTACCGCGTGTGAATTGCTTAACTGATAGAAAAAAGAATCAACTCACAACCATCAGAATAAATTCAACAATACAAAGTGGTGCACAACTAAACAATGTAGAAACTGATCCATTTATTCGATGCTCCACCCTGTAGAAGGTTTTGCCGTTGAGACTCGAGCAAATATTACGTCTCCCAAGTAGTCCCAAGCTACACAAATAAATTTGAATGTTGTAAGAGATCAAAGGATTTTTACGGACTTGGTTAATGCTTTATTTCCTTTGCTCATGAGCAGCGCAGCGTTTTGAAGACAGTAAAATGATTCAGGGCGAGGGCGTTCAGTATTTTGTGTCAAACTTCAGTTTTTTATGTCAAACGTTTGTGTATTTCGTGTAAAGGACTTTAAAAATCCTTTGTGTAATTTTTGTTCGTCGATGTAACACAGATGTGTTGCGAGTGTAAGAGTAAGGATTTCTGCCGTCGTGGCAGGCAATAAAAAAGGTTGACGACAAACTTACCCTTGATAGTCGGTAATGAGACTCCATTTTATAGTCTCCTAAAATATATTTTGATTTGACCGTCATCTTGTCATTATTGATATCCTTAAATTATTCGCTTATACTTGCCGGAGAGAAACCAAGCATAATAATTTCACAAAGGAAATTGAATGGAGTGTTCGGCACTTCCAGAAATGGTCGGCATTTTAATTCTTTCCTTGGAATTCCATACACGAACTCTGAGCGATTGCAGGTATGATTTTCGAAGTGCGGAATTTTGTCAAAATAGAAATTAAAAAAATACTATTTTGGAATAGGAAGCCGTGGCTGCTAACAAATGGGAAGGTGTCCGGGATGCCTCTAAACATGATCAAATTTGCATTCAATTTCATGATTTCCTGGGAATTCGTGGTTCTGAAGATTGCCTGTTTCTCAATATCCAAACGCAAAATGTAAATTAAAAAATTATACCAAATTTGTAATAAAATTTATTCTATACTTTTGACCCGATTCTCATCAGATTTCGCGAGATGCGGGTTTACCAGTCATGATTTTCATTCATGGCGGTTCGTTCACGCACGGGTCAGCAAAGAAATATGAACCGAAATACTTTATGGACGAAGACGTCATTTTAGTCACAATCAATTACCGTCTCGGTCCATTCGGCTTCATGGAGACAAGTCTGGAGGCAAATCTTGGACTCAAAGATCAAAGGCTAGCTTTCAAAAGGGTCAAGAACAATATTAAACATTTTGGTGGAAACAGAAACTCAACAACGATTTTTGGAGAAAGCGTGGGAGCATTTAGCGTTTCGTCTCACATTTTGTCACCAATGTCAAAAGGTCTCGTGACCTTTCCTGATTCCTGATTTCGCCTGAGGTACTCTCCAATTTAATTAATATTTCGCCAGTTCTTCATTAGTGTACAAATTTTTCCAAATTTCGCTTGTTTTTCAAAATTTTACCATTTTTTTAAATTTCTCCTAATTTTTCAAAATTGCGACAAGTTTTCTTTATTTTACCACTTTTTCAGTATTTCATCAATTTTTTAATCTTTTGCCAATTTTCCAATATATATTAGCATATTTTGTAATCGGAAATATGCCAGGATTATTTGAAAGAGCAATCGGGCAAAGCGGAAGTGTGATGAGACCAGGTGCCATTCTATCAAACCCCGGTAGAGAATTACGGAAACTTGGCATCGTTTCCGGCTGTCCGTCAACAAATTCCACGCATTTGGAAGAATGTTTAAAGAAAATGGATGGAAAGCAAATCCTTCAGAATATTCAGAATGCGAAGAAACGCCCTGTAAGCCTGACTAGTGGAATTCATCTACCACCAAACTACGAATTTATCTCCTATTTTTGATATTTAAAAATGAATAGGGATTCAAAACAAGTGACAATCCAAGATTTCGAATAACTGTCAAAAACGGAACTCGATTTCTTCGAGACACTCCGTTGAATATTTTGAAGAGCGGAAATTTCCAACACGTTCCATATATCAGTGGAGCAAATTCTCATGAATGACTAGTCTGCCTAAAAGGTTTTAAGACAAATGATTTATCGACAGATTTAATTACTTTTTCTAATCAATTATTTATTTATTTGAAATTGCAGGTTTGATTGATACAGAAGAAGCCAGAAAGCATACGAATAAGAAGTGGAACGCCGCTGCCCCAGAGGAATATTATTCCGACAGCTACAAATGCAAAATATCATCCGCCATCCGAGAGCTTTATTTCGGAGCGAATGAAATTGGGAGTCCTGGAACGATGGAAAATATTATGAATTCCATCATGGACTGGCGCTATTTACAACCAGCCAAAATATTTGCAACACATCATGCCAAATTTGCTTTTTCTTACCTCTATTATTTTTCGCGTAAAGGAGAAGCCAGTATCACATCCGTACGGATGCCGTCGAAGGGAAATGGTAGATCACTAATATTTGTTGTTTGTTTGTTTGTTTATTTGTGAGCAAATTTATTTGTATTCAGATACCGAAGAGCTCAAACCCCTAACCCATACTGATGAGCTCATGTATTTTTTTAACTTCCCTACGGCATACGCTGCTTTACTCTTCAAAAATTCAACCTTCACTCCAGCATTTGTAGAATTCTCACAAAATATGGTCAAAACATGGGTTGCATTTGCGAAAGATGGGTAAGTAAATTCAACTTAATGAAAAGAAGAAATCAGATTTTGATTTTGTGTCTGAATGAAAGGACCGTTCCTGAAAAATGGCGTCCAGTCAATGCAAATGTGGGCAATGAATCCATTTTCGAATGGTATCAAATAGACAATGATTGCATTAAGACTAAATTGAATTCGGTGCGTGTCCCAAAAATGACCGCCACCTTCAATACACTCCGGCTACATTTGGTTCGGCGCATGTCCCAATAGTGACCACCGTCTCAATATGCGATGGTCAAAATTGGGGCACTGACATGTGGTCAAAATAAGTACATAGACAAAACGGGTGGTCAACTTTAGGGTCACGTAGTGGTCGTTTTTGGGACACGGCATCGTTTTTGAGGGTTTTTCAACTTGTTGTACATTGTTGACCGGAATCAGGTTGACATTGAGCTCCGGAAAAGTGTGACAGAATTGCAAAGTGGTGGGTGAAAATGTTACAATATAAACGTGAGTGTTTTATTTTATTGCCAGTTAGATTGCATTATAATGATGGAGGTTGTTTGTCATAATAATTGCAAGAAGCTCCGGAAGAGTTTGGCAGAATTGCAAAGTGATGGGCGAAAAGTTTACAATATATGCGTATATATGCAATATATAGCGTGTTTTATTTTATTGCCAGTTAGAATGGATTATAATGATGAAGATTGTTAAGTAGTCATAATAATTAAGCTCCTGAAAAGTTTGACAGAACTGCAAAGTGGTGGGTGAATAGAAAGTACTATGTTACAATATATACTTAAAAACCGTACACAAAGTAACTTGAGTCTAGACGGTTGGGACCTGTCATCTGGGATTCAAAACCTACTTTACTAAAACAATACTTTTTTGTGTTTCTCAGAAACAATGTGTGCATTTTGATTACCTATCGAATGTCACAAATGACGTCATTGACCATAGTAGTTGTTAACCTGTATAGGTATGTGTAAAACCAATGGTTATGTTTTATGTGTAGAAATTAGTTTTGATTCGACTTTGACAGTGTCAAATTGAACAGTAAATTGCAATTTCAAACCTGAATATGCACGACGGACCCAGGTCTTAAGAATCTAGCGTATGGATATGTGGCCATGAATCACTAATTGGAATTTTATTGTGTGAGTCATAAAGGATACATAGAAATAGAAGCACCCATTGGAGCTGATAATTAATACACGGCTTACCTGGGACAATTCAAAAATTATTACAGGGTGTTTCATATTTCACCGACCACTTCTGACTAAGAGTGGTTAAAATTAATATGATTATTTACTGATGCCACCGTGATCACAAATAGAATCATGTGTTGCCATAAAACTTTAGTTAAATCAGCGCAAAGTCTGAACGGGCTTGAATGCGGAGTATAACGAAATTATTTTGGTGGTCAAATTCATCAATAAATATATCAAAATTTATAAAAATAATTAACAAATATCTTCGTCGATATTCATTTTGTATCATAAATAGTAGTTATAGGGTTACGTTTGACATAAATACCTGATAAAATAAAATGTGGCCATTTTGAATTCACAAGGAACAAAAAAAGTTGATAACTTGACGTTGCTAGTAGTCAGCAATGACCTTCACTTTTATGTATAACATTCGCTGAAGAGGGGAAAAAACGCCAAATGTATGCTGCAGTCATGCGAGGCGAAGTTACACGCAAAAATTGAAGTTTGATTTTTTTTAACAACGCCTGCATGCAGTAAATGAGTGGCTCAGCTTTAATTTCTGTAATTAAAACTAGACAAACTCTCATTGTGCTTCGCCGTACCTTGATGTACGGAACTCCAGCGTGTTTTTCTGCATTTGGAAATTTTCGGAATTATGGCGTGTCCTAAAATATATTCTGATTTCACCGTCGTCTTGTCATTATTTATATTTTTTAATTCTGAATTCATACTCGCGGAAGAAAAACCGAGTGTAACAATTTCACAAGGGAAATTAGACGGAGTGAACGGCACTTCCAGAAACGGTCGGCAATTTAATTCTTTCCTTGGAATTCCGTACGGGAAGTCTGAGAGATTTCAGGTACGATTTTGAACTTCGGAATTCTGTCAAAATAAAACTCGAAGTATTTTGGATAGGTAGCCGAATCAGCAGAGAATTGGGATGGCGTCCGGGATGCCTCAAAACACGGCGAAATTTGTTTCCAGTTTCATGATTTCCTGGGAATCCGTGGATCAGAAGATTGCCTGTTTTTGAATATTCACACGCCAAATGTAAGTTGACAATATAAAATTTATGTATAATAACACCTATCGTATTTCTTTACTCGAACGATTCCTCAGATTTCACAACATGCAGAATTACCGGTCATGGTCTTCATTCATGGCGGTGGGTTCACGCTTGGGTCAGGAGAGGACTATGGACCGAAATATTTCATGGATGAAGAAGTCGTTTTAGTCACAATCAATTACCGTCTCGGTCCATTCGGCTTCATGGAGACAAGTCTGGCGGCAAATCTTGGACTCAAAGATCAAAGGCTAGCTTTCAAAAGGGTCAAGAACAATATTAAACATTTTGGTGGAAACAGAAACTCAACAACGATTTTTGGAGAAAGCGCGGGAGCATTTAGCGTTTCATCTCACATTTTGTCACCAATGTCAAAAGGTATCTTTCGAGAGTTTGTAACACATTTACCTTTTTTAAAGTTACTCGCCTTGTAGATTTTTCAAAATTTTTCCAATTTTCATTATTTAGCCATCCTTTCAACATTTCGCTGTTTTTCGATTTTGCCAATTTTTCAATATTCTGTCTACTTCTCAACATTTCGCCAATTCTACATTATTTCGCCACTTTCTCAAATATTTTTGAATTTTTTTATTTTTTACCAATA